>JACGDI010005735.1:152877-165756 GCA_014898725.1 Jacaranda copaia | reverse complement strand
TCTTCTTCTTCTTCTTCTTCTTCTTCAACCTAATGATGTAATTAGGGTTTTGATCCATAGGAGATACATAAGAGCAAAGTGTTTAATGTAAGAGGGATTCTTATTATTTTCCTTCTAGAATTAAGATGAATCCATTGTAATTCTAGTCACTACAAGAAAAAATGGTTTTAGCAATCATTTTTAATAGTCACTAAAAGCAAAAAAAATGGTTGCTAAAACCAATAGTGACCAAAATAATGATGGTCACTAGTGGTTACAACAAAGTAGCTACTAAAAGTGCCCAATGATAAGCTACTAATTTGGACACTGAAGATACATTATTTAGCAACCATCCAATAATGGTTACTAAAGATGGAACAATCAGCGACAAGTTTTCATTTGCTAATGTAAAACTTGTGGTTACTATACCAATGGTATGGTTGCTGTAGGTACGCATGAAATGACCACATCATTTTGATTGGTAAAAATTGACTCTTTAGCAACCAAGTTATCAATTGCTATTGGTTTTGGATGGCCACAATAGTTGTGTTATGTAACATGTTTTAGTGACCATATTGCAATGGCAAAGCATAATTGCTAAAGAGTATCTTTTAGCAACAAAATCACTAGTTGCAATAACTATAATATTGTCACAAGACCTATTACACTTTCTATGATTTAGTGACCAAATATATTATAGCTAATAGTTGCTAATATATAGATATAGATATAGATATAGAAACCAAATTCTTTTTCCAACCAATTAGTGGCTGTAGAAATAACTTGAAATAATTTCTTTCAATAGTTTTTATATAATCAAAAACAAGATTACATCATAGTTTTGACTTGAGCCATGATAAATGAAGAAGCATTTGCTTCCTTTACATCAAAAGAAGCCTAAATCTATCCTTTCACATGTGTAAATTGATGTTGGGTACTAAAATTTCCGCATGAGCCAGCCATCTTTGACATGCTATACAAAATATGTGCAAAAATCTACAAAATTCAAGACCAGCTAGGCAGCAAAAGAAGAGCACGCAGCTTGATCCTCTCGATGTCCAAAAAGATGCAGCAACAACATGTGGCTTCAGCAAACCATAGCAGATACGTAGAAATTGTCCCAAAAGAAATAAACAAAAACTAAACTCAGGATAGCCATCATTTAGCTCCCACAAACAATAACCAATATCCAAGCACAACACAAAAATGATTCATTTCATTCTGAAGTAAGGCATGTTCAGTTCCTCCATCCTTAAAATTGACAGTATCTTTCTTGGGAGTTGGTGACCATATTGAACTCAACTTTATCCCCAAGAAAACATAATATGATTTGCAGCATTCATACCATTATGGTCCACTTCCACCACCACTTAAATTCCAACAAACTAGCAAGTTCAATGTCAGTTCATATTTTGTATCAAGGCTAGGCCTCAAGCAGCATCATTTATTCAACAGCAACAACATTTTTCAGCAGCAGCAACATAATTTATTCAATAGTAGCTACATTTTTCAGTAGCAAAAGCATCATTTATTAGGCAATAGCATCATTTTTCAGTAGCAGCAGCATCCTTTAAATTTGCACAGCATTTTTCATCAAACAGAGGTTTTCCATGCTAGGCACCAACTTCCTAAAAGCGCTGCGCAGCAAAATCCAGTGCCTCCAATGTGGAGCAACAGCAATCTCATCAAGCAGGCTCAACTTACCAAGTATTAGTCCTTATCCCATCTAATTTTCAGCAATTATTGTTTTGTCATAATACTAGTTCAAAAAGTATTGCCGAAACTAGTCACTCTGTTTCGTATTTTTGCTTTGGCAGCATGGAATCAGCTTACAGGGCATGGCTCAAAGCAAAGAGAGATGAACCAGTGCCCCAGCAATCAGATGAACTTGGAGCTGAAAGTGGCTTTATGCACTGCAAAATGGTAATTTATTTATCTTAAGATTTCATACTTTTTTTTCTCCTTTGTAGTGTAAGATATTCCCTTAGGTAGTAATTATATTGTTTATGAATAAACGTACTCATGGTTCTAGCTATTAAATAACAAAAGATTATTACAAATAACATGATCAAAGAGAAGAGATGAGAAACTTACATTTCTTAGTGTGAAGAAGTCCCCTATCACTCAAAATTGAAGAACTAACAAACTGCTAAACCCAAACCGATTAAAGACCAATTCTAAAACTAAATTCACACTCCAAAGCCTGAAATAGAAGTAAGAGAGACAACAAATATCAAACAACAGATAAAAGGATGCAATAGTATATGCAACTAAGTTTAGGTTATATTAGACAGCCATTAATTAACAAAATTGACATGAGAATAAAAGCTCCAGTATACCTCTGTTTCAAGCCTAGGATGCACATGAGTTTGGGTATAGACGTCTTGTCATATTCTTAAAGTTTTACAAAGACTACCCAGAGTAAATGTCTCTGCACCGAAGAAAGTAAAGTAAAAGCAATGTGTCAATCGCATATTGTGTATTAGGAGCTATTAATGAAGGGCATACTAAAAGCATCATAAATATATTAAGGATATATTAGAAACCAAGAAAATAATTACATGCTAGTTGTTTCTAAGACAAAATACATAAAGAAGTACTTACTTCCATTACAGTGCTATCAAAGCAAGGCAAAAACAATTATGCACAAGAATAAATATTGAGGCTGTTACAGAAAACCTAGCCAAGCAAGGCCAACCATCCAGGACAGACAATACAATCACTTCTGTGCAAAGTTGAAGAGACAAAACCATGACGACCAATTGATTCTGGACCGAACAAATGCCTACAAACTGAAACTAGGGGCAAAAGAAATAATAGGTACCCAAAAAGAGTGGCAGATCCAATTTCTGTTTGTATCCTAAACCAAGCATCCTGTATCCAATTCCTGTATGTATCACCAACCAGCAATCTGAATCCAGAACATCAGCAAAGTAGTAAAATCTAAAGCCGAACTAGCTGTAAATTGATGACAGTAACCCGCTAGCTTGTAAATATACTACATCATAGTTGTAAATCTCCTGAGTTGAATTGAACAAGCTTGCTAATGGAGTAAAGTTTTGGTTTGTATGCATTATTAAACAATCTAAGCTAGAGTTTATCCTTACAATGTTTACGTTCAGAAAATGCTCACAAACCAATAGTAGATAGATATATGAAGCCAACAGATTCAATTAAATATGGGCGTAGCAGTATCTATATGTTGATGCATGAAGTCCACGTCACAAAAAATGAGGATACGGAAGAAATTTAAGTCACCTATCAATAGGAACATTTGCTAGGAATAAATGGACTCCAATATCATGGGACAAACCCTTGTCAAAGTTTCCATATTTTCCAAATCCATACGCTGTAATATCACAAATTTCATCCCGAGAACTGCCATAAAATATTAGCATCACTGCAGCATTTCGCGGCCACCGCCTAAGAGATACGTCGAAAATCCTCCATCTTTGCCTGCCCCTTACCACTAGAATAAGAGTTTTGTTGTCTGGCAACCACATTAATTTCCTCGTCGAGGAATCCCATTCTCGCCATAATGTACTTGTCTAAAATTTACATAAACGGACTTTACAATAAAAAAATCGAATGTAGGGATTAAATTCACGAGTAACCAAGAAAAGTGAAAGCATTGAAAAAATATATTATAATTGAACAAACCTGTAAACTACAAAGTGTATTGGACGCTCTAAGCATCGAAAGAAGGGTTCGACAAGGTACGGAAGGAGATAACGATAAGAAATTAAAAATGGGTATGAATTAAAATTTGGGTGTAAATATTTGAGCAGCGGGCAATTAGCCAAGACGATATGGTGCCTCAACGAACTCTCTCTGCGCCCAATTCTTCCCTTGATTTGTTCTGTGAAAGTATGACACTGTTCAGGAAAAGAACTCCCCAGTTAGGAGAATATAATATTTTTTAATTGGGTTGGAGAATTTTAACTTGAAATTTCTTTTTTATTATTAACAAACTGCAATGGGGGATTTTAACCTTTATTTTATCTGTATATATGTTCTATGTAAAATATATTTTATGGCTAAAATTTATTTTATTAATAAAAGATGTTCATATATATTAAAAACATTAAATTTTAAATGTAAATAACTTATTAAATTTTTTACCTCTTCCCAATCAAAAAAATAAAAAAGTAACACATGTATTGGAACTTTGTTTAATACTACCTAAAGTATCAAATCCCAATATATAACTCAACCTCAATCAGAAAAAGGAAAACTTATAAAATTATTTATACTCAATTGACAAAAATACAGTTAAATAAATTTAATCAAAATAAAAATAAATTAAATTGTATAATAAAATCAACATAATTTTGACTCATAACATTTTTAAACTAAAAAATTTTGAATTGCACAAAAATAGAAACAGAGAGAAAAAAAAATAGGAGGAAGAAAAGTTCTGAGAACCCACATCTTTTCTCAATCTCTCCAACGTGGTATTCGAAAAAGTGGCATTATAGCATTTTAGGTTTTCTCACATGTCCATATTTTAAACTTTTTGTTTTGACTTAAATATTAAAAAATATAAAATCACACACTTTTATTTAGAGATTATTCATTGGATAAATTGAATTGAGAATCAAATAAATATTATACTATACGAAAATCTCACAGTCAATATCGATCTAAACTTATTGATAGATTTTCTTCTAAGTTTTTGGTTCAATGATTCGGTCTACTAAAGTGTTTAAAGAAGAAAATTAGTATTAATATGTTCCATTAATTTGTCTGCAATATAAAAATAATATATAATTTAACATAAAATAGTAGGAGTTGAACTAAATGGAATGCATATCTATACTATTATATAAAACACAATTTATGTTGATTTAATTGTATAGTCAAATGTTAAATTTTTAAATTTTTATATTTTAAATTAAATTAAAAAAACTCATTGATTATTTATTTATTTTTAATTTTATTTTAATAACAAAGTAAAGTCGGTAGCTTCTAGTAACTACGTACATAAATGGGTTGCTAAAGTACATGCCCCCACATTAATAAAATAGATGATCAATTAAGACTTGTAGCAATTATTTTAAATTTTGTGGTTGAATTGGTCATAGATAATACTTCTTTTTAATAATCATGAAAATTCTTGCTAAAAATTTTAATTTTGGTCACTATATTATTGGGCAAGGCTTTCAAATTATAGCGACCATTTACAACTATTAAATATTAGTTGGTCGCAAAAGAATTTGAGCAATTTAATTTTAACAACCAAATAACTTTTGGTTGCTAAATGTACATATTTAGCAATCATTTTATGATTGTCGTAGAGAAGATTTTAGTCACTAAAGATAATTTTTCTTGTTGTGAGTGTCTTTATTATTGATTCCTAAGGTCTCAATAATTCAATTCCTAGTAATAATATGTATTAATTTAATTAAAAAATATAATTTACACAAGCCAAAATATGCAATAAATATATATATTTAAAAACCCAAAATAATGGTTACCATTATATGACGATGAGAACCTAGATGTTAATTCTAATTTTTATAAAAATGGTATTTAATAGTTTACTGTGTCTTAATTGATATACTAAATTAAACAAATTAAATTCAGTAAGATAATCGATTCAATAAGGTATGAAATTGTAAGGCATTACAATGACGATCTTTTAGACTATAGGTTTTCATCAATGATCAAATTAATATCAAAACTTTTAGTAATATTATTCTCAATATAAATAATTAGGCTTTGTTTGGATGTAAATTGAGGCATTCTCTCAAAAAATTTTGGGAGAATGAATTTTGGTAAATGGGGTTAAGGAATGTGATGGTTGTTTATTTGTATTATGAAAGATAAGTAAATAGTGAATTAGGAGAACATGACTTGTTTGTTTGTGTTTTGGAGGAGGACAAGATATCACATCAATGACTTTTTTGTTAGATTTGTGGGATGAAATGAGTATTTTAAAATTATTTATATATGTGTATATATAAATTGTATAAGTAGTAATATGTGTATATATTTATAATGATGAAAGAATATGTGGTGCCTTCGAGAATGGTATGGAGTTGGGAATAGTATGGATTTTATGGGAATAAATTTTGTATTTTAGAAGTGGGATTAGGGAATGTGTGGAGTTTGTGTATTTAAATTTTGGGAATTGGACAATAAATTGGGGATTAACAAACAAACAAAGCCAAAGCAATGGACTAAAAATTCATCTTTAATTTTATTATTTAAGCATCTTTTTTACAATATTTATAGCAAGATTTTTTTTTTTCACTTGTAGCTATTGAAAAACAAAGAAAATCTAAAAAACGTTTTTTATAATATTCACTTACTTTTGTCACTTTATCCCAATCTCATTCAATTTCAAAAGATAAATTTTGGTTATTCTATAAGTCCCTTAACATTCTATTTGACTAAATCCCCATAACATTGTTCAGACAAATAGAATGGATATATCCTAATAAGCCTAATCTAATTGTCTTCATTTGATTAGTTGATTGTCAATGTGGACTTAAAAGTTTGTTTTGAGTTTTACAAAATTAAAAATAGGAAAAAATTAAATTAATTTAATTTTTATCGTTAATTAAAAATCACTTAATTTAATTTAATAAATCTAAATAATCAATTATTTATTTAAGGCCCACATAATCATAATCATACTAACAATAACCTTTTATTTTTAAAAAAAATAATAAAATTATTTGAAAAGTTTATATATAATTATAAATTTTGTTTCGAACTTAAACGAGCTTGAATTCCGAGTTAGTACAAATCAAACTTTTCTATTTTCCTAAGATGGCTCAATAAGGCCCATCCGAGCCTTCATCTTTTCCAATGAGTCGAGCTCAAACTCACCTATTGTTCAAGCCCAACAAATTAGTCGACGAGATGAGCTTGAAGTTGCTAGATTCAAATTCAATTCGACTATTTACACTCCTAATTGTTAGAAATTGTAAAAAATGATAAAACCGATGGCAGGTTAGTCAGCAGATGCTAGCCATCTGTCAAAAATGGTCATTCTTCCTTGCTGCTTATCCCTGAGGACGTGATGTTGTTTTCCCAGCAACTTGATACTGCTTCTCTGCAAATTGCACTAAAATGTTTCCTAGAGGTTTTTCTGGCCAAGTGATCGGCCTGATTTGAGTCTCGCTTCAAGGTTGGGATAATCCAACCCATAATTATCTAATTATCTCTCTTACCTCAAGTACTATGAATTGGTACTTCTCGTACTTTTACGAAGATACTCCATGGTACTTGTACTGAAATCCTAAAATACGCAAACTTGATCGTTTAAAATAAGCTTACCATATTTATGAGTTTTAATCAAAAGAGTCCCCCAATTGGTCTTGGACTTTGAGTCTTAGAGATTAGAGACTTTTTTTTCCCTCCAAAATTGGGTCAAATGTGTCAAATAGCTTTATTTTAATGATTAATATTTATTTGATCTATCAACAACCTTTCATCAAAGCACCACTCCATCAGCTAAGAGTTAATACAATTGTCACGATAATTAAGTACCTTTTCAAAAATTATTGTTTTTGATGTATAATTTATGTGAATGATTCTATTTCAAATTTATATGATTTTTAACTTTTTAAAAACATTATTTGAGAAGTGTACTAATTAAATTACTCAAGCATATCTCATACCAACTAATTCTACTCTCAAATATTATATTTTTAGCAAAGTGACATATTGCATACATAGGATAGTGTGAATACGATAACTATGACCCAACCATGTATCATGAAATAAAAGAAAGAGTTCAAAGTCATTAAAACATGTACTCAAGACAAACCCTTGGATTTGACACTCAAGTCGGGAAAATTGTTGGAAAGAATTAAAGTACGGTAAGGTTGCAATATGAAAGTATATTTCTATGTAAGTGTGTAATATGCAATTGCAATTGGACAAGTACTGACATGGTTGTCACCTTAATTTCAAGAACTCCTATGGACAGAACAATTCAAGCTATGGGTTGATTCCGGGCTCATTCTAAACTAATTTGCTTGGACAAGATCATAAGACAGAGATTCAAAAATTGTTGGGAGAACATGTAGGCAAAAATGCAAAATTAGCTCCAAAACTATAGTATACTGATAAATTTTGATTTTGTCTTTTTAAATCGTAATTTTAGTATATTATCATTTGAATTTTAACAATTTAAGAAGAAATTCAACCTAAAGTCATTTGTTGCCCGTCCAATCTTATGTGGCGCATGATATGGCACCACGTCACATCCTCTCTCCTATGTGGCATGTGGTGTGGCAATCCCTTCTTGTCATGTATTTTACTAGACAAATAAAAAAAAAAGAAAATTTGCACAAAAAAATCAAAAAATAGGTACATAAAAATTGAAAAAAGCAAAAAGATAAAACAATAGATAAATCTAGAAAAATATTTATATATTTATATATATTCACAAATATAAACACACATACACATGTATCCCACTCACTAAATTATCGAATTAAATGAATTAAGTCCTAAAACAAAATTTAAAACTTACACATTAGAATTTAAAACATCAAATATCCTTCAAATTTATAAAATTTTCCTAACATGTCTATATTGACAGTCCTTTTTTTATCTATTATGTCTTTATTTTTTTATTTTTTTATATATGAATTTATTTTTTACTTATTATTTTTATATTTTATTGACATTGCAGGTCGAATTGCACATCATTACTACTCAGAACAAAAAGGAGGACAAGTGGTGCCATGTCATGCGCCACATAGGATCAAGCTGGCTGCAAATGACTTTAAGCTAAATTTGTCTTCAAATTATCAAAATTTAAAAGTTAATGTATTAAAATTGCGGCCTGAAAAGATAAAGTCAAAATTTGTTTGTAGAGTATAATTGCCGAACTAATTTTGCATTTTTCCCGAATATGTATTACGTTTTATGAGGCATTAGTTTAGGGTCTTCATTCTCATGATCCACCTCTTTGGTTTCCACCATGCATTAATACCGACCGGACATAATCCTCTTACCTCTAATTAGCACATAACCATGGCCTTTGGAGCATAACTGCACATTTGTGGTCTTAAGATGCATGCTATGCATTTGTAGGAGGATCTGTAGATATATATATATATATAGAGAGAGAGAGAGAGAGAGACTAATATTCTAGATGAAGAAACTCTCAAATGTTCTATGTAGGAATGAGAATAAGTCAAACTACTTATTAAGGGTTAATGATCTAATCTATTTATGGCCTATTTTAGCTTAGTTCATTTAATAAAAAGATCATATCAAGACTTAAAAAATAGTCTTTTTAACTAAATAGTTTACGTTTAAACTTTTTTAAAAAACTTGCAAAGCCTAACATGTCCGCCCATTTATTATTCTTCACATAGAAAATACAATAATAGTGATATAATATTAAATTGCTAATTGCATTTGATTTCTTTAGTTAGTCCTTTATGGAATCGATTGTGTTATTTAGTATTGTTTTTTGTTGGAATGATACTATTTTATACTTAGATTTGAACTTTCATAATTATGTATTTATTATTTATCATTTTGATTATTTTTTATCAAGATCTAGTACAAGTTTAAGCATATTAAAAATTTAGATTTATATAATGTTTAGATTTAATTGAAGTCTTAGTAAAAAATAGGCTTTTATGTAGATTTTTAGGCTAGGCTAAGATTGTAAAATTTATTAAAAAGGCTAGATGTAACTTGTAAAAAAAGCATGTCATAGATAATAGGTTAGATTCAAACTTGTCATTTGCATAACAAGCTTAACCTATTCAAGTCAAAGCTTGGCCTAACCTAACCTATTTTCGTACCTAGTCTCAGGTCTAAAATAGAGAAAATTACTGAAAACTAAAATCCCAAATCTACTTGTACTGAATTATTCTAAAAATTTAGAAATATATGTTTCTGGGCAAAACAGACATAGCTAGCGAGAAGTAGGAACATGAATAACGTTCGGGCAATTCGGATTACTGGAATTCCATGACAAATTTATATAATCAAATTCCATCCAAGATTCACTATGGGAAAATTCATATTTGGTGGCATTAACTTGGTGATATTTTACAATATAATGACATGAAAAGGTATTGTGGTGATAGTTATAAAAAATGCCACTATAATTTAATATTTAATGGTATTTAATTATTAAATGACAAATAAAATAGTGACATTTAATTAAAAAGGCCATAATAAATGTATTTCAAAGGCATTTAGTTAGTGTCGCTAACATTTTTTAAAACAAATACCACTAATATGTAATTATAGTGTCGTTTGAAGAAAAATGTCAAAAAGTGTTTAGTAGCATTAAGTTAGTGACATTTATAGTGTATGACACACAAAAATAAAATAGTGATAATCATAAGAAAAATGTCACTATAATAAAATATTAGTGGCATTTGATTATTAAATAACATATAAAATAGTGACATTTGATAAAAATGTCAAGATAAATGTATTTCAAAAGCATTTAGTTAGTGTCACTAATTCTTTTTAGAAAAATGCCACTAATATATAGTTATAGTGTCTTTTGAAGAAAATGTCATAAAGTATTTAGTGGGACTAAGTTAATGGCATTTATAGTGTATGACACGCAAAAATAAAATAGTAATAGTCATAAAAAAATATCACTATAATAAAATATTTAGTAGCATGTGATTATTATATGACATAAAATAGATAAATTTGATAAAAATGCGAACAAAAATATAATTTGAAGGCATTCAACTAGTGCCACTAATTTTTCTTAAAAACATATCACCCATATTTATTTATGGTGACACCTAAAAAAATGCCACAAAATGTTTGGTGGCACTAACTTAAAGACATCCGATAGTGTAATGACACATAAAAGTAATATGGTAATAATTGTTGAAAAATGTCACTGTAATACAATATTTAGTGGTATTTGACTATTAAATGATAAAAAAATAGTAACATTTGATTGAATATGCCAACATAAATATATTTGCAAAGCATTTAAATAGTGTCGCTAATTTTTTTTAAAAAAATACTATTCATATTTATTTTTGGTGCCATTTATAAAAAGTACCATAAATTATTTAGTAGTACTAATTTAACACCATTTTACAATATAGTGTTACTTAGTTGTAATTGATTAATAAATGTTATAAAAATATAATTTTATTGAAATTACTAACATAACTATATGTTAAAAGCATTTAACTAGCAATACTACTTTTTTTCTGAAAAAAAGGAGAAAAACATAACTTATAATTTAGTTATGGTATAACATGAACTAAATATCACATGAAAATAGATAAAGTATGTATAGTTATTAGTAATATTATTAATTGTAAAATATACAATTTTATATCTTATAATATTGCATTGATTAAATTAACTACTTAAATATAATTTTAATTTATCAACTAAATTAATCATATTTTTCAAGAAGTATAAAAAAACTTAAGTTTTTGCCTATTTTTTCTCCTCACCTATAAATTATATTTCTGAATATTTTCTATCTCTAAATTTAATGTCTTAAACTTTTTCAAATGTATTGTTCAGTATAATAATTGAGAAAATACGCTTTTAAAGTATAAGAATATAATAATATTTTTGAATATTTATAATGAACATTTGGTGGATAACTTGACGGTAAACTCATATTTTTTTCAAGTAAAATATTGTAAGTTCGAGTCTTATACATATTGTTCTTTTTGTGGTGTATTATATTGTCATTTAAAAAAATTTCGATGGCGTTTTAATATATCACTACATATATTTTTAGTGGCATATTGGCATGTGTAGCGCCCCTTCTAAGGATTGCATTTAAGTTGAAGCACTACTCTAATTCAAACTTATTTCTTATAGTACAATTCAACTGTATGCCCATAAATCCATACATCTCAAAATAAATACTGATACAACTCCATCAATACCTAATAATCCACAATATGAAAATACCAAAAGAGTTCAGAGAACTAAGTCATATTACAGTTTCTAACAAATTAAACCAACATTTCATCTTATACTACAAACTTCAAACAAAATAGATACAACACAAGGTTTATAAGATCAACCAAACAGTTACAAATTTCATACTTAATATCGGCTCAAGTCCTACTACAAAACAACTATATATATGTCATTCCAACTTGACGTCCACCAGAGCCCATCCCTATCTGAAAGATTATGAAATACAGGGGGGTAAGTTCAAAGACTTAGTGATGGATATGTGCAAGTAACAATAGTGTTTACCGAGGAGAGACTCAACTCAATAAGATATAATTTTTCAAACTGAAAATAACATAATTCAAAAAATAAACAGATAGTGCTAAAAAGCAAACAGGAAACTCTCCTACCTTATTGCTCCAAGAACATGTTACAGGTAGACAAAAATCATTTAGGCAAATCAAACCCAAGGCATATTCATTTCAAGAAAAAACTGTAAGATATGCATTATCGATTCACCTTATACCAGACATACAGAAAATTTACCTAAGCGTAATAACTTGGCATGTGGCAAATGCCCATATGGACTGTATAGCACACCGCTGATACCTAGGGGAAATCCCTAGCGTATCGCTCATACTCAGGGGAAAATCCCTAGCGTACGGTTGGCACCCAGGGGGAAATTCCTAGCATACCAGTGACATCCAGGGGGAAATCCCTAGCATACCCTTACATAACCAAACAGATTGCCCAGTATGACCCTTAGCCCACATATCACCGTACAGATAATAGAATAGCCGCTTGTACAGATGCCTAGGGAGAAATCCTTAGTGCACTGTTAGTTTCAGGCCAACAGATCAAAATAAAATGGAACAGTATACTATCAAGGCCATAGGAAATAATAAACGAAATAGATAAGCTAGCATGGCCAATAAATACAGAGATGATAATAGATATGCCGACAAGGCAACGGATATAGTACAAATATGAGACAGACAGATAACAGACATAAGT
>JACGDI010005735.1:108950-141556 GCA_014898725.1 Jacaranda copaia | reverse complement strand
CAGGTGGCTAAATCTCCTATTTTCCCGAATAACCATGCCAGCAGGGGCATGTGACTGCTAAAGTTGTTGGCAGTAGTTGCACCGGCTGCCACGTGTCATCGGGGTGTGCTTGACACGTCAGATCAACATGCCCGGCGAGAATCTGTGTGAACGCCGGAGGTCGATTCATGTCGACCGAACTTGAATGCTCGAAGTCCTAGGGTGGTCCTTAGGTCGATACAGGTCGACCACAGGCCTTACCCAATGAAGTCGATACTAGTCGACCAAATAAATATACACTTGGGCCTTGTGGGCTGTCTTGTTTAATATTGGACCTATTGGGCTATCCTATATCAAACATATTACTCCCAAGAGAACTTATGAATATAACCATTATTATAGTATTGTGGAGGATATTATTCTTATTGTTGTCTACTATATGGGATTCTACTTATGAATATACGGCTTTCTATCAAAATTACAATAAACCAAAAGAAAAAAAAATGGTCAAATTGCAATTTGTCCCTATGAAATTTAAATAGGCAAAATTCTTCATTGTAATAAGAGAAAGGCATTGAACCCATATAGAAAAAAATAGGAAGAAGCATTCTATTCTTACTCCCACTATCTAAAAGTGTAGCTCAATTGAGTTTTTTGCAATGAGGAATATATTTTGGCATGTCTATATTATCCATTCACACTTATTATTGAGCATATAAAGACTGAACTTTTTTTTTTAATTTTTCTCCTTTCTTCTCTTATTTCTTAAAACCATACAAAATATTAAATTATTAATTTTATATATTTTAAATTTTGGTTCTTAATTTTAATCTCTATATACATATATTTCCCATTTCTTTTTTTTTCTCTTATTTCAGTATATTAACATAACTTATTGAATATTAAATTACTTTTCATATTTCTTTGTGTTTTAAATGATTACGTTACCAAATAATTTTAATATGAAAAATAATAAATGATGTAAAATTAAAGAATAAATTATTTTTTTATTTAATAATTTCAATTTAAACTAAAACACAAAAATAGTATACTAATTGAATAATAATTATATAGAAGTATATGTATAAAACTGAAAATTAAGAATATAAAATTATATTTATATAATCAGATATACATATATGTATGCACATGCAAATAATAATTTTATATTTGATTTGATTCTAAAATTAAAATCCAACATAAACCAAAACTGTATAAGACTAATAATTAAATATCAAATAATATTTAAATGAGTTCATTTTTACTGAATTCCTTTTAAGAAACTATATATTAAATCACATATCATGTAATTTAACATTAATTAGATATCAAAACAATAAAGAATGTAAAATTAAATTCTTTTATAATACTAACAATTAACTATCAAACAATAAGTAATGTCAACTTAAAAAAATAAAATTATATTCATATTATTTTATTTATTGATTTTTAATTTTATAGCTAAAACATAAGAACAATAATGAAATGATAAACATAAACATATGTATATAAAATTTAAATATTAAGAATTTAAAATTAAAAGATATATAACTAATAACTTTATATTTGCATTGGTATGATTTAAAACCAAAGTCCAACAAAATACCAAAATTTTATAAGATTAGCAATTTGATATCAAAAAAATGTTTTGATTGAATCTCATTTCTATACATTAAATTATTTTCTCCAATTTCATTTGTCTGGATTTTGTTACATTTACCATATTAAAATAGGTCAAAGATGCCTTTTATATGAGGACATTATTGTCTTCATAGTGATAAAACTCTAAGCAAATAGTTTGAGGGAGGCAATGAACTACATTTCTAAAAGCATATTATTGTTTTCGGTAGGGAGTTTTCTGCATACTATGATTTTTATGTGGGGTAAAAACATAATTCAACTGAAAAATATTGGTCTCAAACTCAAAAAATTTATAAAATTAATCAATAGCATTTAAAATATTGAAAACGTGAATTTTCATTAATTATATGTACATAACACATGTCTACATTATATAATATAATAAGAGAGATTAGAGATATACCTTCAACTGTATGTGCACGTGAAAATGAGAGATTTGCATCATATGCATCATTATTTTTCATTGGGATGCTACTGGGTATGAAAATCTCATCTTCTGAATCATAAAGATCATTTGATTGATCTCCGATATTTATTGTGATACATATGTTAGACATCTTGTTATGGTATTTTAATTAATGAATAGTTTATATGACATATAACATACTATGAGTTAAAATGTATACACATATATTATATAATAAAGTTATAACTTATGCGGACTTACCATGTAGAGTAGTGTGTTATCTTCTTGTTATATCAACTTGAACTTGATGCATAATATTCATAGACTCTTCGACATTATACTTTGAACATTTCATAAATAAGTGAATTTTTTATAAATGGATTTATATTGTGAATCAAAGAAATGAAACTAAAAATTTAATTTTACCAAGCATCATGGGAACAGAATAAAGTTCTGGTGTTGTAAGTTCTTCATGACCATCATTGCCAGCTGGCTCATCCCCTATGTATAAGTATATAAGAGAGGTATTAAGATTATAATTTGCAACCATGACACCATGTAGATTTGGTGCTATAAAGAGAATGTATCTTTTAATCTATTATGCTTGTAAATTTAAAAAAGAAAAATTGACTCAAACCTAAAATTAAACCATTTTACCATTCATAACATGCACAATGGTAAGTGATAGCAGTTGAGATTGGTTGCCAGCGTTATCTACTCCATGCTCTTGTCCTGTATATGTATTGCAAATTAGTTATCTTACATCCTAAACGTACTGCTTTACATTGATTATTAATTAAATTTTTATATTTTCAAATCAAATATGGTATTAAACAATAATTTTCTATTATTTAATGTAATTTTTAAAAATTATCTATATAGATTAGAAAAAAGTTACGGGAATACCAAAACATAGAATGAAGACATAATTTAGATGTAGATAATATTTGTATTGACATAGAATATATAGATAGCGTACCATACTCTGCCTCGTCAAAATGACTTAAAGGATTTTTTATAACTCGACCATTATAATTTGAACTTCAAGTATGGGAGGACGATCCTCGATATGAACATGATGATGCTGCTCGAATAGAATGTGTTGAAAATCCCCTTATGGCGAGTTTATCATATGATAATGGTATATAGGTGGGGAACTCTCCAGCTATAGATGAACCACTATTACGCAATTCTGATAATAATTGGTATTCTATATCCATACGTGCCAAAGTTTGAGCAACTGAATGATCACTTACTACTCTATGGCATTTAACATATAATTCTCTCTTTCGCTTTAGCCTTGCTAACTTGTAATTCACCCGATTGTCATTCACTTTCCTACTAAAAATAAATTATATTAAGCATACAAAATTCAACCAATAAAAAAAAGAAAGCATTTATTATAACTAACAAAACTCAAAAAGTATATAGCAGCCATAGTTGCATGAAAATCACTATATACTCATTATATCACACAAAACTATATCAATATTGAAAATTATAATTCTTAATTCGGAAATATATAAAATAATTCTAGCTTAATACAAAGAACAAAATTTCTAACCTCTTGCTTATAATAGCATAGAAATGGAAATATAGTTTTATAAAACTTCATCAATTCACCATAAAATTTTGGTCCTTTCAAAATTTCAGATTGTTCCATTCTATATATCCATCAATATTATTATCATTACTTTCTAATATGGTGGATGTTTATATAATATAGTGTGTATGTATATAAATATATCCTACTAATCAATAGCTTTTAGTCAAATTATTTTTAAAACCACTATGGGTATTTTCAAAATAAAAAATTTTTATTGAAGAACTTCTCTTGTATGTTTTGTATTGGTTGAAGACTACAGATGGTCCATGTATTCTTTTGTACATTTTATTAGTTGAAGACAATAAATGGTCCATGTATTTATGCCATGATTAACTAATGGCACATTAAATCGAGAAAAAAGAAGAACTTTACTGGAACTCATTTCATAGTATTGCATCTTTTTCAATCATTTACTTTATTTAAGAATTATATTAATTGACAACTAATAAAAATTTAATTTAAGTAGTGAAAAAACAACACTCTAGTTTGAGATGAGAGTTTGAGTTCTATTAGATTTGTTGGCCTTGTCAATTCTATATAATGTATTTATGGAATGAAAAATGATTTGAGATTACTTCTTATTAATTTTTCATATATGGTGATTATGGAAAACAATAATTGTTGATTATATTATTTGTTGAATTATGATAGTAATGAAATGTTCAATCTTTTTTATAATAAATAAGTTAATGAGATTTGAAGACCACCCCTCCTCCAAAAAATAGGGGGAAAAAAGAGCAGCCATAATTGATTGAAGTTCAAGCCTTAAATATAATATCATTAATAATTATGGCGGAAACTCTTTATCCTAGAAATTTATTTTTTAAGATAGATCTACATTACACATCCCTTCACGATTCCAGCCTTAAGATGTCGACCAATAAAAAGTAGAAAAATAATTTCTTTTCAAAAGCATGTTGTATTTATATAAATTTAACGCCCAGAAAATGTGAATTGCTATCAAATGGAGATGGTAAGATCGGGACCAAACTATTTGTGAATATCCACAAGATTTGTTTATTTATTTAATTTTAGAATGCTATAGTTATATACATTTTTATTATGCTTTATTGAAATGTAAACTTACTATAATCCAAAATAGTTGAGATCTAAAAAATTTTAGATAATACAATATTTAATTAAGTTGATATATACTTTTAATTTAATAATCTCAACTTACATCTTGAATTGTGTAATAATACAATATTATATAGAATGGTGTCCTAGATGTAACATATATCATGGACTTTCTAAACTAATTATAATTTTTTATAATTGCAATATTACAACTTAATAAGATCATTCTAAGAAAATGCTAAATAAATCATTAGAATGTCCAAGAAACTCCCCAATTGATATGCTTGTCAATCTAATTCAAAAATAAAACAAAAACATATTATAGAAAAATCTAAGAAATTCTTAATGGGTTCTAAACCAATGACCATGTCCTCATGCTAGCCCTTTCTAACTAAAACAACTCTTCAATCAAGACCATGTTAGCTAGGCTTGAGGATGGTAATTTGTGCATGTCTCAATTTTGCCCCATATAAAATCAATTTTGAGATTCTAACATCCAATATAAAAATTATAAAATAACAACATATATTTTTTATTGGGGTGCGGAGGGGTATAATAAATAGAGATAATATATAAAAACCTATTATAATAATTCATAAACAATTCATGTTGAATTAATATAAAAAAAAATTTAAAATAATTAACTAGATGATTGACCTGAACTCAAGAACCATATTTTATTCCATAAAGCCTGCAAAATTAAGTATGTCAAAAGTTAGTAGAGCATATAATAATAATAATAATAATAATAATAATAATAATAATTGTTCAAATGAAGTGTTGTTTAAAGAATGGGGACATGGCTGACCCTGCAGAGTGCAGCCCCTTTCTGAGGCTGAAGACAAATGTGGTCATAAAGGAACATGGGTGTGTGTCCTTTCACACCAACCCGAATAATACCAGTCTGATTATGTCTTTCTTCCCAACTTTTATCCCCGTGCCTTTCTTTTGTGCACCATCTCTATTTTTTAATTCCAACTTTTAATGGGAATTTATATAATTTAAATTCATCAATGAATTCTTAATATAGTATCAGAATCAAAACCACAGCTTTGCGAAATGGATAGCTTTTTAACACCCATACAAATTGATAATAATGTTAATTATTACAGAATATTCTATTCACTTAAAAAGTTTTAATTCATTTTTGTTTGATTCTAATTCAAAATTATAACAAATTATTTCATAAGATCAAAAATAAATAAATTAATCACAAAAAATATTATCTTGTAAATTTAGTAGATAAAAACTAACTTGAACTTGAGAATAATCTATTCCAAAAAATCTACAAAATTAAATATATCAAAAAATTAGGAGAACATTTATATATTAAATAATAATGCAATTCTAATTAAATATAAAAATTAATTAGATGACTAACCTGAACTCAAGAACAATAATATATTCCAAAAAGCCTAGAAAACTAAATTTGTCAAAAGTTAGCCGAATAGATTGGAAGACATATAATTTTTTTTAACACAATTTAAATTCCTATAGAAAATATGTAAATTTATAGAGAGCCAAATTCAAAACCCAACAAATTACTTGTGCTCTCCCCTCAGAGCATATCAAAAAGAGAAATCAGAATAGATAGCCCTAACTAAAACTACCTCCGCCACCGCACCAATGTATTTATTCTTCTGCATAGGCATGCTTCGCCATGAATGTGTATTAAAATGTTTACTTGGTCGAGCAGAGACATAGGGAGAGGCGGCTAGTCTCTGCCTCAGCGTGCAGAATGGGTTCTTGGTGATAATGGTTTTGGGATGTTGTGTTATGAGTCTGAGGTTGTCTCTGTGTGTGCAATAAGAGAATCTATGACTATTAAGGAAGCACATGCATGGTATTAGTATACGAATGCGTCTGGCCACTAAATATGCTATTTTCCAGAATGCAATTATATGATTAGTCTTGAAATTAAATAATCATATGCAACAACCTGAAATTAGTCTTGAAATCCTCAGCAATTTCACGAACCAACCGCTAGAATGGGAACTTGCAGATGAGTTGCTTGAAAAATTTAATGAGAGATACTTGCAACTTTGATGTGTTTTTATTAATCAAATTATAGTTGAATTCCACCACTTTATACATATGTATGTATAAAAGAGTTTTAACCCATCTAAACATTTATGACATTATTTCATTGCTGATATGAAAGAGATAATATCAAATTTGATTCATCACCTGAAAACTTAAAAAAGATATCATTTATTCAATGAAGATTTTTTTTTTTCAAATATAATACATCCATATCAATCAAAGATATATAAGAATAAATATCTTTAAAAATGAAATAAATAACATCAAATTTAATAACCAACAATTAATGAATTTTTTTGAATTTAATTAAAAAAAACTCAAAATTTTAAGAATTTGCCACTTGGCCAAAATTGCAATCAAAATGTGGGTCCCACTCCGTTGTGCTATATAAAATAATATAGATACATATATGGATTATGGGATTTTTATTAAAAGATATAAATAATATATTATTTAATAAATATATAGTTGGAGCGAATATTAAACGAATCGGATACACATTTACCATTTTTGTATCCATTTATAATCAGATATCTACTAATTGAATATGGATAATATATCTACTTTAAATGAATATAGATAAATTTTGTATAAACGAATACGAATACAAATAGTAAGCGAATCTTCAAATATCTATTTTACAGCTCTACTTCTAGTAACAGTCGACAATAATATCCACATTAGCAAAAGTAGAAAAATATTCAAAATGGGGAGTGACAATGTAAAATTTGTTACTATTTATATAAATTAAATGACAAACAATTTTGTTACTAATGATTCTTATAAATTTAATAGTGACAAGAATAATATTTAAGGTGTCACCATTAAAGATTAGTAATATACTATAACGACTATTTAGAGGTTGTTTGTATATATGCTTTTGCTTTCATTTTCTAGTTTCAATGTTTTCAAATTTAAAAAGGTAATTAGAGAAACTAGGTTGAAAATGAGTACATATTTGAATAAGTTGCATGAAAAAAAAATGACTACATAGAATTTAGTAAGTTGTAGGTGAAGAAAGATAATGATAATGAAAATAGACAGATAAGATAATATAGATTGTTGAAGAAATATGTTATGAGATAAAAATAGTTAGTTGTAGGTATTTAAATATTATTTTTATTCAATATATATTTATTTCAATGATAATTTTTATATTATCACTTATTCTTTTGTTGGCAATGTTAAATTTTTTTTATAGTAATTTCAGAATATTAAAAAAATACAATCTCATATGAAACAATATGCCTCAGATGACACAAATTAGAGCAACTTGTAATTATAATCCCATATACATTGCATTCCATGTAAGTGTTTTTATTTTTTATTTTTCATTTTGTTTGAGAGAGTATCCTTTACAATAAATCTATAAATTTAATTATCAAATTAAGAAGATCAATTTTACAAGTCATTATAATACAAATTTCAAATCAAAAAAATTGGAAACACAAACTTTACAAGACCACAATCAAACGGCACACATAAGGCGCACACAAAGATACCCATTTGGGTCAAATATTAATTTATCAAATATTAATTATTTTTGAATAAATTAAATATTATAAAGTTATATTATACTTAAATAGAATTTAAATTAAAATTCGAACCATTATAAACCTAGCAGGGTGCTATAAAGTTGCAAAACTAGTCCTATTTTGATTAAAAGCATTAGATAATTCAAACTCAAGCCCTTTTTAAAGATTTTGAACTTGAGATCTTTGAACTTTCTGCTGTAAGCTTTGACTAGAGTTCAATGAATCAAGCTTCAAATTTGAGTTCTGTATATTTAAATAATCAAAGTTTGTGTGAACTTGAACTTTTTCAAATTTTTTTTGGTTGAGAGATGTGAACTTCAATTCAAATGCATAAAATAAAACATAATAGTAAAGCCTAATGTGAAATTTTAGAATTAATATGAATTCAATATTTTGAATTACTTTAAGTATCGTCGTCGTCGTCGTCGTCATCGTAACTGTAATTATGTTATTGTATTTGTTGTAGTTGGCATAATGTAATTCCCTACATTAGCCTAATTACATATTTAAAAGAGAGAAATTGTATTTCGATGGACGCCAATTAGGTTGGAATCCAAAGATAATGTTATTGTTAAAATAGAAGAGGAAAAAATGGTTAAGTGCTATGAATTGATTTTGTCCCATATAAGAACTTTGACAAAGTAGAGACTAGTATAGGCCTTATAAAACTAAGTAGAGAAGTTGAAGGGTTATTCACTTGTCCCACATTGGTTTTATAAAAAAGTGTGGACTAATATATATTGAGAATGAATGCTTATTAAAAGTGTTCATTAAGGGGTTCATATGGGTGGACCACACATGGGAGTTGGGGCGAATTATCTCATTCTTATCTTTTTGGATGAAATTCAATTGGAATTTAAAATTCATACTTAACTGTTGATTGGATATTAGGATTTGACCACTTAACCATTGATCGGATAGTAAAGTTCGACCAAGTAAAAACCCTAATTGGAGATATAGCCCCTGATCAGGAGTTAAAACCCAAAAACGTGTTGAGGTCATTAACTAGAGCCAGCCCTAAAATACCTCTATAAATAGTTCGCCTCTGACAGACTTTCAAAGATACACAGAATATCCTTTCTCTCATATTTCCCTGTCTTTCTATCTTAATAAGAGTTAAAGAGTTTCAACTATCTAATTCCATCGAATTTAGTTACTGTTTGAGGTGAACAAGAAGGAGTGCACCTGATCATTTTGGACCATCTTATCCTGGGAGGAGCAATGTTGTACCCATTGTATTAGTGAGTCGAGGTGTTCGTTTCTTCAAGGTAAATAGAATTCATCTATGATTTGGTCATTTGATTGATTCTATTACGATACAAGATCTTTAGATAAGTTTTCTTAATTTTTGTATCTAAATTGTGTAAATTGATCACATGTTCTTATTGTTGTGATGCCTTAGTTTGTTATGTAATTTTTGGCTTTTTCTGAAATCGTAACATGCTGAATATATGAATTTTGTTATGCCTTGGTTTTGTTGAATGTATAATTCGTATCATGCCTATTGTCCTTGAATTTATAATTTAATAAAAATGCACATTTTACTTTATTATGATTATCTGTCTCAACTCACAATTGGTAATCTGAATTGCTTTAATTGCTTTATATTGTTGCACTGTTGCATGTCAGTAATATTCTAGAACAACAATCTTGAAGAAATGAATATTTCATGTGTTAATTATTTGCTATAAATTCTGCTGAGATGTCTGATTAGATATCATGTCTAGGAATTTTGCCTAGAATATTTTGGAAGTTTGCCTAGATATCCTACTTTAGGATTATTTTTCTTGAGAAATCTATAATTGGTTCAATTTCTTATGCTGTTGGTGATGTAATGTTAGCAAAAGTTGACCTTTTTGGACTACAGAAAAAATTCACGGGCCAGTACTTTAAGCTTTCGCAACAGCGCATGAAAATCTAGTTGACAATGAAAGATCTTCTTTTGTTGATTCAATTAACCATGCTAGAACCAATTGAAACTAATCCTAAAACTAAAGAAATAGTTGAATGGAAAATGAAGGATCATATTGTTTGAGGAGTGATTCTGTTATGTCTAATACACTCTTTGATATATACTGTTCTAATTCCTACACGACTAAGTCTTTATGGGATGAATTAGATAGAAAATACAATACTAAAGAGCAAGGGCTCGAAAAGTATTCAATTTCCAAATTTTTGAAGTATCAAATGATTGAGGGCAAGTCTGTATCTGAACAGACATATGAACTCATCAATCTAGAGCATTCCCTAATTGATGCTAATATGAAACTTCCTGAGAAATTTATGGTCATATCAATTGCTGATAAGTTCCCCAAGTCATGGGAAAGTTTTGACATGACTCTAAAGCATCAAAAAGAAAATTTGACTTTAGACTATTTGATGATCGCCATAAGCATTGCAGAAGAACATAAAAATCAATCTCATAGTGCTCCTATTGAGTATCACCCTAAGGCAAATATGATACTTGGAAAGAAGAAAGTCAACAATAAAATGAACTCGAACTCTAAAACCATAGATAAAGGAGAATCCAAAGATACTTAGAAACCTAAAGCAAACAAGCCTTGCTGAAATTGTAGACAAAAAAGGTATTAGGCTAAGGGGTGTCCCTCCAAGAAAGCCAAGGTTAAAGCTTAGTTTGTTGTACCAGTTGTCAACAGGGTTGTTGGAGACACCAGCGAGGCTAGAGTTCCTGATGCATCTATTGACGAGTATGTTTCTTTCAAACCTAAATTATTCTCTATCTATGAACCCTATGATTGGTTGATAAATACTAATGCTAATGTACACATTTGTGCTGACAAATTACTGTAGTCGTTTAGGACAGTTAAATTTTAGTTCCATCAAACGAATGATGAACTTAAATATAATTCCTAAACATGAAATTAAGTGAGGTCATAAATGTCAAATCTGTGCTAAAACTAAGCAAGTTGGAAAGCCTTACCGCTTAGTTGAAAGGCAAACTGAAATTCTTGACTTAGTGCACACAGATATTTGTGAGTTCAATGGGGTATTAACAAAAGATAATAAAAGATACTTTATCACCTTTATAGATGGTAGCAGTAGGTATTGTTATGTCGATTTATTAAAACATAAAGATGAAGTACTAAAAAAGTTCTTTACATTCACAAATGAAGCCGAAACACAAACTAATAGAAAACTTAAAAACCAAACAAAGGTGGAGAATATGGGTCCAACCCATTTCATGAATATTGCTGGAATTTCAACATAGTTCTTGAAGAAACTGCTCTTTATTCTCCTACTTTGAATGGGATAGTTGAGCAAAAGAATAGAACTTTTATAAACATGGTTAACAATCTACTTTTAATTCTAGATTACCCAAGTACATATGGGGGGAAGCTCAAAATACAGCTTGCATATTTTGAATAGAATTCCCCTGAAACATAAAGATAGTACTCTATTTGAATTCTAAAAAAGCAAGAAACCTAGTCTAAAATATTTCCAAATGTGGGGCTATTTTGTAAAAATTTTAGTCCCTAAACACAAGAGAAAAAAGTTAGGTCCTAAGACTATTGATGCGATCTTTTTAGGCTATGCGGAAACCTCTTATGTTATGAGATTTTTGGTTATTAAATTAGAAATTTCTAGCATAGATGTGAATACTATAGTTGAATTTTGCAATGCTACATTCTTTGAGAACGTGTTTCCCATGAAGAATGGGATACCTCAAAATGTTTCTTTAGATCCAACCGTTGTGTCTATATTGATTCATGATCATGTGAAAAGATGACAAATGTGGAGGCTAGTCCGAGTAGTACCGACACAGTTTCTAAAGAACTGGATGAACCCAGATGGAGTAAAACAGCTGGAATCGCTAAGGACTTTGGGAGTAACTTTGTTACTTATAATGTTAAGGGCAATCCTGTTACCTTCAAGGATGCTATGGATTCTCCTGAAGCTAAGCAATGGAAGGAAGCCATTAAGAGTGAGAAAGACTCTATTGTCTCGAATGAGATATAGGAATTAGTCAATCTCCCTCCGGGGTGTACTACTATAGGAAATGAGTAGATTTTTAAAAAAGAAACTTAAATCTTATGGAACTGTTGATAAGTTTAAAGTTAGGCTAATTGCTAAAGGGTCTAGGCAAAATAAGGGAATAGATTACTTCGACACCTATTCCCCAATAGCTCGTTAGACTACCATCCAAATGCTTATAGCTTTAGCTTTCATTTATGATTTCCCTAGTCACCATATGGATGTGAAAACAACCTTTCTGTATGGTGATCTTGAGAAAGAAATCTATATGAATCAGCTTGAGGAATTTGTAGCTTCTGAAAATGAGCTAAAAGTCAGCAAGCTTGTTTAATCACTTTATGGTTTGAAACAAGCACCTAAGCAATGGCATGAAAAGTTTGGCAAAACCATACTGTCATTTGGCTTCACAATAAATGATAATGACAAGTGCATTTACCACAAAGTTAAAGGTGATAAATGTATTATGTTATGTCTATATATAAATGACATTCTACTGATTGGCTCTAACACTAAGATTATCAATGAGACTAAATATTTTCTAAAGAACAAGTTTGAAATGAAAAATATGGGTGCTACAAATATGATTCTTAGACTTAAGTTGACTCGTTCAACTGAGGATATAGTTGTCTCTCAATCTCACTATGTTGAGAAGAAAATTAAGAAATTTGACTATAAACAAAGTAGAATCGCAAAAACACCATATGATCATTCAATGGCTCTCTTTAAGAATGAAATTGATATACTAGTGTGTCAATTGAGGTATTCTCAAATAATTTGTAGCTTGCAATATCTTGCAAATGGCTCGAGACCAAATATTTCATTTACAATCTCTAAGCTTGCTAGCTATACAAGATGTCCTAATTGAACTATTTGTGAGGCTTTAGAAATGGTAGTTCGATATTTAAAGGGCTCAACTTCACTAGCCTTACATTATAAGAGATTTCCTGCAATGCTAGAAGGGTACAGTGATACTAGCTGGATAGCCAAAAACTTCAAAAGCAATGGGTGCACAAGGTATGTATTTACCTTAGGTAGAGGCGCTATCTCTTGGAAATCTACCAAACAAACTTTGGTAACTCAGTCCACTTTTGAGGCTAAGTTGTGTGCTTTGGGCACAACTAGGACAGAGACAGAATGGCTATATGGGCTGATGGTGCAATTACCCATGGTAACCAAACCTTTTTCAGGAATTGTAATGTATTGTGATGATCAAACCACAATTGCGAAGATTAGAAGTTCAAAATTCAATCAAAATACTAAAAGACACATCCAAGTTAAACTAAAATCTATAAAGGAGTTAGTGTCTGATAGGGTTATAGCAATTAAGTTTGTTGGATCCAAAGATAACATTGTAAACCCTCTAACAAAAGGACTTGATTTGTCCTCGGTTCATAAATTCAAGTTGGGGATGGGACTGGAAATCCATCAGTGATATACCTACAATAGCAACCTAATCTACTAAGTGGAGATCCCATAAGGTAGGTTCAATGTGGTATAAACAAGCTGTTGAGTATATCAAGTTACACCTAAAAATTAGATTGATACTTCGTATCTGGTGTCTCTTTCCTAATTGCTTGGTAGGTGCTAACTACTATTGGTATAGTAAGAGTTTAACTTTAAATAGGGTTAAGTCTTTTAGACAAAATGCGAACAATGCATCCCTGGAGATGCCCAACTAAGTGAATATAGTCTTTTAGTTGGGACTAAAGGAATTGGGTTGTTCCATAACAAACATTCATGATACAGGATCGGGATATATGGCCTTAATGTGTAAACCCCAGAGATCAGTACATAGCTTTTAGCTCATTGTTACTAATGAATGCAATCACAATCACGAGTTCAAATTTAAGGCTTAAATCCATTTGTCCTCATGGTGGCAGAAGTTGGATAATTTAGGGAGTGATTCAAATCAGAAGGTACTATTGCTGAAAGCGAGCTATGTTGAATCTAATAGCCATTATCTATGGATTTGTGGGGGATTATTGTAATTGGCATTATGTAATTCCCTATATTAGCTTAATTACATGTTTAAAAGAGAGAAATTGTATTTAGATAGATGCCAATTAAGTTGGAATCCAAAGATAATGTCAATGTTAAACTAGAGGAGGAAAAAATGATTTAAGTGCTATGAATTAATTTTGTCCCACATAGGAACTTTAACAGAGTAGAGACTAGTATAGGTCTTATAAAACTAAGTGGAGAAGTTGAAGGATTATTTCAACCCTTCACTTATCCCACATTGGTTTTATAAAGAAATGTAGACTAATATATATTGAACTTAAAAATAAATACTAATTAAAAGTGTTCATTAAGGGTTCATATAGATGGACCCCGCGCGCACGCCGCAACCGCCACTGCCGCTACCTAGCCTGGCTCCGAATCCAAGCGCTAAGGCAAATTATCTCAGATGAAATTCATTTGAAATTTTAAATTTAAAATTCATACTTAACCGTTGATCAAATATTAGGTTTAACCAAGTAAAAACCCTAATTGGAGATATAGCTAATCCAAGTGCTAGGGCAAATTGTCTCAAATGAAATTCAATTGGAATTTAAAATTTAAAATTCATACTTAACCATTGATTGGATATTAGGGTTTGACCAAGTAAAAACCCTAATTGGAGATATAGCCGTTGATCAATAGTTAAAACCCAGAAACGTGTTGAGGTCATTGACTGCAGCCGGCCCTAATATACCTCTATAAATAGTCCGCCTCTGGCAGACTTTAAGAGATACATAGAATCTCGCTGTCTTCCTATCTTTATAGGAGTTAAAGAGTTTCTACTATCTAATTTAGGTGAATTGAGTTACTGTTCGAAGTGAACGAGAAGGAATGCACCTGATTGTTTTGGACCATCTTATCCTGGAATGAGCAGTGTTGTACCCATTGTACTGGTGAGTCGGGACATTCGTTTCTTCAAGGCAAACAGTATTCGTCTATGATTTGGTCATTCGACTGATTCTGTTACGATACAAGATCTTTAAATAAGTTTTCTTTAATTTTCGTATCTGAATTTCATAAACTAATCGCATGTTCTTATTGCTGTGATGCCTTAGTTTGTTATGTAATTTTTGGCTTTTTCTGAAATCATAACATGTTGAATATATGAATTCTATTATACCTTGATTTTGTTGAATGTATAATTCCTATCATGCCTATTATACATGAATTTATAATTTATAATTTAATAAAAACGTACATTTTGCTGTTTTCTGATTATGTATTTCAACTCATAATTGATAATCTGAATTGCTTTAATTGCTTTATATTGTTGCATTGATGCATGTTGGTAATATTCTGGAACTACAAAAATAAAGATGATTTGAAATTATGATGATTTGCTATATACAATTATCTCAATTTATCACGAGTTCTGTTATTGAGAGCCGAGACTATGTGTAGATTGTGGAATCGTTTCTCAGTTCTAATCCTCCTCATTTCAACGCACAACCTTGGGCGAATCTAACCCTCCGAACTTCATGAATCACGGTCTTCCAATTCAATTAATTCAATTCCTTCTCCAAGAAACACCTTCAAATCTCCACTCCTCTCTTCGAATCTCCCAATTACACTGTCTGCTCATCACCACTGGCCTCCGCTCACGCCACCCATCAACTCTATTCTCTCTGCTTCGTCTCTACCTCTTCAACCCCTCAACTCACTCCCACGCAGCGAATCTTTTCCCCCAAGTCCAAGAACCCACTAAATGGAATCTCATGATCAGACATGCATCTGCCACCAGTCCTTTAAAGGCACTTTCTTTGTTCCGAGAAATGCGAATTGTTATGGAAAATGCTAACCGAAGCGCCTCTTTTCATAATGACCCTTTCATTTATGCTTCTCTGATTAAAGCTTGTAATAAAGCTCAGGCTTTTCGTGAAGGTAAGTCGATACACTGTCATGTTATTAGGCTTGGAATGTATTACAATGTGAATATATTGAACAGTCTTGTCAGTTTTTACATGGGTTCTGTAAACTTGATGAGTTATGCTGCCGTGCTGTTTGATATGGTTACGGGGAAAAGTGTTGTTAGTGTTAATTGTATGATATCTGGGCATGTCAAAAGAGGAAATCTTGACATGGGCCTGAGTTTGTTTCTTGGAATGTTGAGTGGTTGTTTTGGTTCAAATGTGAGGCCCAATTATGTTACTTTTGTCATCTTGGTATCTAGTTGTGTCGAACTTGGAGAATGTCGAACTGGAAGTGCACTTCATTGCTGTTGTTGTAAGATAGGATTGGACTGCAATACTGAACTATGCAATGCACTTATCGATTTGTATGCTAAATTTGGATGTATTTTTGACGCTGCAAGTGTATTTAGAGACATGCCGGAAAAAGATCTAATTTCGTGGAATTCAATGATCTGGGGATATGCTAATAGTGGTGATTATGTGGAAGCATTTTCCCTGTTAAGAAAAATGAGGATTGGGGACATAGGAGTTGATAGAGTGTCTTTCAGTTGCTTGTTGTCTGCTTGTGCTGCTTGCAAAGATCTTTCTCTGGGGAGGATGATCCATGCTTATGTAAAAGCTATTGGGCTGGAGTCTGATGTTTCTGTGGGTACAGCACTGATCAACATGTATGCAAAATGCAGAAAAGTGGAGTCTGCAAGGAAACTTTTTGATGAACTACCGAAGCCACATGTTGAATATTGGAATGCTATGATACATGCATATATTGAAGATGGACTCGCAAGGGAGGCTTTAAAGCTACTTGATCAATTGAAGTACGGAGAATTAGAACCAGATGAAGTAACCACACTTGGATTAATTATGGCTTGTCGTGATACCGGGGAATTACATCAGGGTACCCTTCTTCATTCTATTGTGGAGAGCAATGAACTCTTTAATGGAAGTATAGTTTTGGGAAATGCTCTTATTGATATGTATGCAAAATGTGGGAGCATGGCTAAAGCTAGAGCTGTTTTCGGTAGGATGTCCCAGAAAGATGTCATTTCATGGACATCAATGATAGTCGGCCATGCCATAAATGGCAACGGAGATAAATCTCTTGCTACTTTCAAACAAATGTGTGCTGAGAAATTTGTTCCTAATTCTGTTACCTTCATCGGAGTTCTTTCAGCATGTGACCATGCTGGGCTGGTTGATGAAGGGAGAAACTTGTTTGATATAATGCACAAAGTATACCATGTCAAACCGCAAATTGAGCACTGTGGTTGTGTGGTTGACATGCTTGCTAGATCAGGGAAAATAGAAGATGCACAAATATTTATCCAAAACATGCCAATGAAACCGAATTCACTTGTTTGGAGAATGTTGATAAATGCATGTAGAGTTCATGGCCACATCAATCTTGGCTTGAACTTGGTTACTGGGATAATAGGAGTAAACACATCCAATGAGTCTGCAGACTTTGTTATTTCCTCCAATGTATTTGCCCAAGCTGGAAGATGGAGTGATGTTATTTCTCATAGAGGCTTCATGGTTGTTCAGAACACTCCTAAAGTTGCAGGAAAAAGTTATGCTTCTTATCTGACTGAGTGATACAAGTCTAACAGAAGGATCAATGAGTTGTATCTTCATGTCTGAGAGTACCAAAATCTAGGTCCCTGCATATTGTCTCAGAAGCTAAAGGGTATCTCTGAAAGCTCCAAAATGTGGCAGGAAAAGAAACCCTTTTTATATGGGTTGATCACACAACTTGAAGTTTGTTGGCAGCATGGTGACAATGAATAAATTCAGAAGCTGTGCCTATTTAATTTTGCAGCAGACTGCAGGAGTGCACAGTTGTGGAGCTTGTGGGGTGGCCAAAGGCGATAAAGTGAAATAATGAGAGTGGATTTGCCTTTCAGATTTATTATACTTCAAAAGCAGCTTCAAGATGGTTTCTGACAGCTTTGCTGCTGGAATCATACTCATGGAAATTCACACCGGTCGCTGAGAAAATGTATTTGGGTTCATATGTATCATGATGATAAACAGAACTGGGCACTTTCTTGCTTGTAGCCTTTAGTGTGGACAGGGAAATATGAGAGTAAACTTGCCTAGTCAAGGGTATGAGTAAAATTTCCATTGAAGCTTCACCAATTTTTCCATGTATACCATAATGTTTTCCCAGTTTTCCAGGTTTGTGGTTATACTTTATTTGAGATGTGTAAATGAGACTTGTCCTGATTACAAAATCTGACTGTCCGCTGTTTGTGAGAAAAAATCTTAATTACTCAATAAATTGGTCTCACTTATGAAAGGTATATGCAAGGGATAGGAGTTCCTATTTTGCCACAAAACAGTTAAAGATTTTCTTGCGAATTGCAAACTGTGGCTTTCTTTCTCTTTTTTCCCTAGATATGGTCTTTTTTTGTTCAGATTAGTCAAAGGAGAGAGGTGTTATAAAATCGATGAATAAAATGAACCTTAGATGCATATTTGTCTTCTGAAAATCAACTCCACAATTTGGTCCCAGGTTCAATTAAATTTACAAATTCTCTTTCATAAGAAAAGTACCACTGATTACCCCCAGTGCCAAAATTTTAGGTCCACTTTGGCTCAGTTCAAAATTTTAGATTAGATTTGAAACAGGGAGAATATTAGTATCTTTGTCATCAGCAGTAGTGGTTGATTGTTAGGACTGTCACATTGTTACGTTTAAGTGATAGGTACTTTTGGGGGGAAACAAATCCCATTTTAAAAAATGAAGCCTTATTTTTGGACGTTCCAAAAAAGAATTAGGATCAATAAAGGTGGGACACAGGAATTAAGCTACCTAAATGCTCATCCACCTAGTTTGACATCAATGATTGTCTTCAATGTAAGTTGCTAAAAAACTGCAAGCGGTGTAATAATCTCCTTACAGACTGGCTTTAACTTTGAATATATCTGCTAGCTTTTGGGTATGCATGACTCCTAAATATAAGATTTGCCATTCAAATTTTGGTTATTATTCTTACTGATTGTTTTATGTTGTCTGTACTCTAATAACGGCATAGCCAGCTCATGAGGCTCCTGTGACTGCAGGGTCAAGGAACGGAAAGATCTCCACAGCGTTACCTCTGGCAGCAGATCAGATACTTCCATGACTTGAACCCATGACCTCCTTCATAATAGATCAAAAACCTTATCGTTAATCCAAGGCACCTCCTATCCTCTGAATTCCTACTCATTTCACAAACATGAGCTATTTTTTCTAATGCTTTAATGAGTCAATTGCTTATTAATACGGAATCTGACTTTGCATAAACAGGTTGAGATAAAGAATATGAACTCATTCCATCAGTGAGCAGGACAAATGATTTGCGAGGCATGACTTCTCTGCAGCCAATTTCAGGCTGATAAGTTTATGCAGAAAACACACATCTGGAAATGAGGAGCCAAGTCATATTTCTTGTTGTTCTTATGATAATGCAAACAAACTCTAAGATTGGGTAGCCTAGTTTTCTCCCAGGAGTTAAATATGTGATTCCTTTAACTGAGAGGCACTAGAGATGCAAGAAAATGTTTCTGAGCATGTAGGTTATTCTTTATCATACAAATAATATCAATTTTAAGTGATGTCATAGTTGATTTTTATTGTGACTATCTGTATTTTGGTACAAATGGTCTCCATATGCATTTTAAACTGTTGTTCCAACTGATACTTTGTCTTTGTTCTCATATACGTATTTCTCAAACCATCATTTTGAAAATGTTCTTACGATCTGGGATTATTTTGACCTTTATAAACGACTTTATGAGGTAGCCACTCTTGGATGCCACAATTGCGATATGTATGGTTGGCAAGTATCTTGTGCTGTTGCTGCATTCGTCGTTTGTTGCAATATTCAACAACATCTACATCTTGTATTTATTGAGTATAGATTCCTATAAGTTGGAAAAGTTTTATAGAAAATTTGCTTTTGGTCATTTTCAGTAACAAGCAAGTTTTTATATGTTGTGCATAACTGCTGGATACAGTTCCATGCTTAGCACTTTCTTCGTGGACTTGTTAGTCTATTTCTCTTCCCAGTCATTTTGTGTTTACTGTTTACCCTTTCTCTAATTATTCATGTAATTACATCTCCCTTTACCATAGTTTTCTTTTGTGTTCTGATTCCCAAATATTCTTGGACACATGCTTTTGGTAAAAAGAAGTGGTACAGATTCATTCAGTTCACACTTCAAAGATGTAACATGCACTAGCTTGGCGGATTTAGGATTTTGATAAGAAAATAAGAAAAAGATCTTAAAAAGATGAACAGATCCAGAAGCTAATTTCTATATACATTTAAGTGTGCTTGATAGCAGAGAGGAGGGAAGTGTGGAGGAAGACAATAACATGCGTTTGCAATAACTTTTTAGTATAACTGTTGAGATTTTGTTTATTTATCCATCATTGGATATGCATTTGCAGATATCATTTGTGCTAACAACTCTGAGGGGAATTGTTAACAGACTTGCGCTGAAAGAAGACTTCATTTCAGGCAACCGTTTTACTTTGATTCAGGGAATTGCTATTATTGGCTGTGAACTTGTCTTGGTGCCCTCAACTTTTTTCTTAGTTTGGAATTTGATACTGCAATTTTATTTCCTAAATTAGCGATTGGCTTTAACAGATTCCACTTATTTATAGATTATCTTGACATGACTCCTGTTATGGACAGATTTTGTGAGGACAGTCAACTGCGAAATTAATATTATAACGTCCATAAACATAAGGACTTGTCAAATTTCCCGATTATTGAATGTCTTGGCTGCCATGATGGCCAATTTATTAGGTTCATTTATTTGATACATAGGCATATTCACTAAAGATATCTCATCTTCAATCTTCAAGATGATAAATATTTTGTACATTGTGAAAGGAGTAGAAATATTATAACAGTTTTCTCTGGCATTGTTTGGGAGCGTTCTCCCAGAACAAGCCTATTATGGGAGAACACTCCCAGACATACAAGTCATTTTTTCCCATTTTCTTCTACAGTGAGGCTCCCAAAAAAAACCCCTTAGCTTCTCCCTATTAACGAAGTTGGTCCGTTTATTTTACATTCCCCAAAGCTCTAACCTACATAGCCTTCTATCTCCCTCACATCTATCTCCCCCTTTCTTCTCTCCCTTATTTGCACGCTCACATTCCTTTCTCCCTTCCCCCAGTTTCTTCTTTCCATGCTCACACAGCCCTTTCTCCCCTTTCCCAAATTTTTTCTCTCCACGCTCACGATCCTTTCTCCACTCTCACAATCCTTTCTCCCCTTCTCCCAATCCACTTTTTTCACACACTACTCTTCACAAATGTTGAGATTCAATCAGATTTATGACAAGAAAAAACCCAAACAAAAATGTTAAGTCACTAAAGCCAATTTTAAGTCCAGGCAAATGGTAAGGGGAAAACAACGTGTATGGGTTTTTCTAGTCCCGATTTGTGCTTTTCGTCTGAGTGCATGGAGGCAATTAACTTGGTGGCAATCAATGTGTGTATATAACAAAATTTGACCATATTTCATGCAAAGGTTTCTAGAAGTTGAAAACTTGCAATGATTTGTATCATGTGTGATGTGATTGGTGTAGTGCAGCAGTTTGGATTCATAAATCTAGCCTCATTCATAGTCTATTGTTTCATTTGGGGGTTGAATTTATGTTTGCTTATGGATGGCTTTCATGCTTTGCAATATGTGTTCATGTGTGTATGTGCTGCTAATGTTTCTTGCACATTTGTTAGCTTTAAGTTTAGGAAATTTGGGCAACCATTGAAATTGTGAGGGTTATCTTTTGAGGAATTACTAGCATATATGTCAGATTTCATTTTTGTTTGTTTTCCCTCCCTCCTCTATGATGGCTTGATGAACTTGTGCTTCTATTTTTTGGTAGAACATGGTACTCATTTTATTGCTAGGGGCAATGTGCGTATTTATTAGTGTCTGATTGCTGTTTCATTTAACTTTGACATTAGGCTGTGTATTGGGGACTTATCTGAGAATTTTGATTGCATTGTCCTGAGCATTTGGATTTTGTCTTCAAAAACTTTAAGGCATGGAGTTTTTTTTTTAAGGGTTGATAATGATGCCTCTTTATGTTTGGATTCACTTTTGGGCAATAATTTGTTCCTTTATGACTCTAATGTATTGTATTAGTAATGTGTGAGGGTTGTCTGTCCTCATTTTTTGACCAACACAAAGCAATATGTTTCTTTTTACTTGAGGTTATTGTACCATTTTCAAATATAGATGTTGCTATAGTTGTCAGAATCTGCTTTTGCTTTGTATGCATGTGAACTTTGTTTGGCTTATGTGATTGTATGGCAACCTTGGTTTATTGTCAACAAGGCTATAGCTTGTGGGTTTCCTGGGTTCTCGGCATGCTACATTATGAAATTATGTGCCTTGTTTGCTTTCCTAATTTGTTCTCATATCTTACACTTCATGTTTTCCTATCAGAGTAGTCATATCTTGATGCAAAACCTATTACTTCATCATTTACTGGCACACTATTAACCGCTTAACATGAGTGCATCTATAAATACATGTTTTCCTCCTTTAGTCTTTTCCACTCCTCCCACACATTCACACACCCCACATATGGCATTTGAAGAAGTCCTCTTTCTCATATTGCCTTTCGCTTAATAAACTACTTTTGTATCTCTCAACTATCTGAGTAAAGTCTACCTACATACCTTTGATCCCTCAAACCCTCTCCACAATGGAAAATACAAAGAATCTATATTAACAAAGCCTTTTAATTCACATTTTCTAGCATTTTGTATAGTTAATTAAGCCTTACCAAATTAGCAGCTCTTACAAGCTCTTCCGAGGATAAATTCTCTACCTCGACTACCAAGTCTAAGGCTGTGTCCAAACTTGTAATACAATCCCAATCAAAAGTTCTTGTAGTTCATCAGTAAGTTATTCCTATGGCACTTGCGATACTTAATCCCTTATGTGCTCTGTACATTGGCTTCTATTTTGAACAATGTTCTTCATGTTATTTTTATGTGGTGTTTAGTGTATTACATATTTTCAATGTTTTTATGTGCTTGTACATATGCTATTCCCTATGATCTTCACCATTTGAGCCATTAGAATATTTAGCATCACTATTGGGGCTTCTCCATACCAAAAAAGGAGAAGTAAGACATTCCCCCGTGATGACCACTTAAGATTTGATACTTTAAGTATTTGTTGGAATATTTTATGAAGTGGTAGTGATGTTCTACATCTACCTTATGTTGTTGTCCATGTTTCAGTTTTGTCCATATATTAAGTGTCCACATTTCCACATCTTGATTAGGTTGGCTCTGTCCCCCATTTTTTGTATTCACTTTTGTCCAACCACAATCATACCCTGAATATTGTTGGTCACTTTAAATTATATCTTCTAATGCTTTCCATCTACACTATAAATTGTTGTCCATCTGGCTAGAAATTGTTCAACAAGGCATTCTGTATATTGTGTCCTTTTTTCAGTTTATTTTACTATCAGATTTGCAGGGTGTGATGGTTTAGATTGGTTACATTTACTGTATGTTTAGTTTGGTTCAAACATGGTGTGGTCCAAGTCCGTGGCCATGGCACAACGTTGGTGTGCCATGGTTGTCAATCAATTTTTGGTAACCATTTTTTAACACCTAGTTACCAGTTGAATCAAAGTTGGCTCCCTTGCATTCTATCACTGTTGGATCACCATGCATTTATGTCTCTTTGTTGCCATCCCAGCAAGTTCCTATGCCTGGGGTGGATGTGAGTGATTGTGGATAACTAAAATTATAATGGTGCTTTTAGTTGGATCACATTATTTTATGCTGGTGTGGTTTTACAAGTTTTCATCAAACATTATTTTTTCCTAGTTTCTTCTTGATTCGATCGTTGAGTAGGACCTTTTTTAGTTGTAATTAGAGGAGGATAAGATGTATTTGTAGGGCCACAACCTTGGACATACCTTTAACAAATGTTATTGTTTGTAATTTGGAATCTATAGTGTTAGCATGTTTTTATTTATTTATTTATTTTTGTATCATCAGTTGCAATTCTTACTTTAATATGGTATATGGACCAAACTAAGAATGTATACTTTGTAGTATTTGTAGTACGAGCAACACGTATGATGAATATTAAATTATGGATTTTCATTTTTAGCCAATAATTTCACATTTTTGAATAAAAGTGTGTTTAAATTTTAGTAAACTTTTGCTTATTAAATATATTGAACCATCACGAAAGTTTCCTTGGCACATAATGTATACTTTCACATTTTGCTTGTTAAATAACAAAAAACAATATATATGATTAAAAGTTAAAAATATTACGAAGAAATCTATTATGTAAATAAAAGACAAAATAAATATGAATACACAGAAATCTATATGTAAACTACCATGTATTTAGTTGTGTGCACTAAAAAAAATTATTATAAAATCCATTTATATTAAAAATAATATTATTTGATTTATGTATCAATCAAATATTGGCACATAATGTCAATCCATACATGTAAATGTATATGAAAGAACTATATATAGAAATTGGATAAAAAATCAGGATGACAAATTATAATTAATTTAAAAATTATAATGTAAAATAGAAGCAAACTATATCATGAAGATATTAATCACATTAAATAATAGGTTAGCTAAACATATGATTTGGAATATTATTATATGTATATGTAATTGATAGTACATATAAAATATGTACGTACTATATTTACATTAAGAGTTAATTACAAATACCCCCTTTGAGGTTTGGCCTATTTATGCAAAAACCCAAAAGTTTGATGAAATTACAAATACCCCCCCTGAGATTTTGCTCCATTTTACATTTTTTAGAATTTGTTAGCCTCAGTCCAAAAAAAAAAAGCAAATGTAATCTAAAAGTTTGCATGAAAATCTAAAATTACCCCATAGTTACTGTTATGATTATTTATAATATAAACTACCTTTGGACGTATTTGTAATATTTTTCATACCACAAGGATGTAATTTTAACATTATTTAAATTACACATAATAAATTTAAATATATTTTATTATTAATTTAAATATATATGGAATAAGTTTAATTAAACTATTTATTAATTAAAAAGGAAAATAAGTAAAAAATTAAAAAAATGAATATTAAATTCATCTCTTACATAAAATAGCTTTTATAATGATTAGTGATATCAAAATAATAGGTATTAATAAAATATTTTAATTAGATTATGTTGAAATTACTTATTAATGAAGAAATAAAATATGTAAAATATTAGAAAATAAAATAAAAATCTATTATCTTATATGACCATAGTTGTAATAATTTTAAATTATATATTCTGTAATATTAAGATAAAAACACATCTAAAATAATATAATGAAATTTAGTTCAATTTATTTATTAATAAAAATAAAAAAATTATTATCTAACATACTAATGAATAATTAATAAAAAAAATAACAAAATCTAAAAACTAAAAAAAATTAAATAGCAAAAATATCTAAAATAATTTGTATACATAATTTAATTGATTTAATTATATTAAATGGAAAATATATTTATTATTTCAATTACATGCTATATAATATTAAAATAATAAATATATATGAAATAATTTAACCAAAAGAATTATTAAAATAATAATCATATCTAAAATAAATAAATTATTTAAATAACTAATATATCTAATTAAAAATAAGATAAAAAATTTAAAATACTTTATTAATTCAAGATAAAGAGGTGAAAATTATATATTTTAATTTTGTGATATATCCGGACCTTGTTGTAATTAAACAAAATCTCTTTGAGTGGTATTTGTAATTAACCCTTACATTAATTAAATACATATAGAACCTCTATATGTAATTTATAAATATATGCCCAAATATGTATAAATAGGTTACAGATAATAAAAATTAACTATTGAGATTGAAGGGTATTGATTACAATATTTCATAGGAATAGTTTTAAGTTCTTTGCACACTTAACATGGAGAATATTAATGGTCTTCTCTTGCATCATATTACATGTTTCTCACTTTGAATTCGATGTAATCTTTATGGGACTGTCACATGATAAACTCATCCATAGATGGATCCTTATGGTTATAATCTATTATGTGGAGCTGAAGGATCATACCATACCCAATTGAGGGGGTAGTAGTAGGTCGAGATATGTGCAATGGCCATTCGCTAATGAGAAATTGTTGGTCAAGTTTGTTTATGATGAATACCATGCTAGTCAACTTTTCTCTATCACGTTCTCAATGTATACATGGAATAAGATTTGTCATATGATGAATATGGAGGTACAACCTGCATTTATGTACTTGGTGAAGCAACTTAAGGAAAAATGGAATAGACTCCATGCATCATGGCGAATTTTTCATTCACTGATAACTAATGGTTCGGGCTACGGGTGGGAATATGAGCAAAACATGATCACGAGTAGTGAGGATTGCATCACCTACTAGCTTGCGGCATACTTATGTTTTAATATTTATAAACTTTTAATTAATTACTAGTATAATAATGCTCTTTTCAATGTTTTAGGAGCACTCAGATCATGCCTCCTTGATAGATTACGGCTTACCATGCTACGATTACTATACTGAGATGTTCTCGAAGAATGTTGCTTCAGGATCCAATGCTAGATCTTTGGCAATGCCGCAGCTAGCCACTGACGGTAATTGGAGTGGGAGCAAAAATATGACTAGAGGCAATATTGGTGGGTCAAAATGTTTAGCTTCATCATGTGATGACATCGATAACCCTGCTAGTACTTAGGGAGAGGGTTCATCCCAATGGAAGTAGGGCAAAGAGAAGAAGTTCTATGCAAGAGAGAGGCAAGATCGCTTGGAGGAGGCCTTAAACAAATGGGATGGCATGATAGACGCAAAGTCCAAGAGCATTGGGCCTAAAACCCAATCATCTATTTTCGAACATGTGCAGGCACTGCGTCGCCTAGATGGCCTACTAAACCACCTGTTTGGAAGGGCTATTAATTCTCTTTAGAGTGCCACGATGAGGACATTCTTCCTACAAATGGATGATAGAGAGGCGCCTATAGGCTGAGTCCCTAGGCACTTAATCCAACTACTACTTTCCCTTGTCCCCCTAACGTTCTACCATTTTTAAGTACTTATGTCGGTTGTCTGTATGATTACAGTACTTCTCTGTTTCATTCACTAATGCCCCGATGGTATGTACGACCTTATCGTCACCTAACTTAGCAGCATTTAATCACATCTTCTATGGATTTCTATGACATGACACCATACTGTATCTTTATCAACTTTCATATTACTTGTGATACCTATTTTCTTTACATAGATGGCCATGAGATGGAGCTCTATGCCATCACATGATAATGAGCTGGAGTTCAACGAAGGATCATTAGCATACCTTGAAGTGATGTATCTAACGGAGCAGACGATCTATTATTTATCGCAAATGTCTTGTTACCTAATCTATATGTCGACAAAATGCCACCTAACACATCGGCGCTCCATGGGGTAGATTGGGTTGGCGAGATAATGAATGGCCATCCCAATCGATTCTATGATAACATGTCCATGATGAAGCCTATCTTCATGGGCTTGGTCCATGAATTAACCAGCCGTGGGCTATTACCTCAAACGCAATAGTGTCGGGCATCACCAATTGAGGAGGTTGCAATGTTTGTACAGACAATTGACTGTCATTAGAGGCATAGGAATACCATGGAACGTTTCCAACACTCATTAGAGACAGTCAATCGCTATGTACGTCGTGTGATTGGGGCACTGAATATGTTAGCGTCTGAGCTCATAACTCCCCCAAATTTTAATGAGGTGCCCAATCAAATTTAATCTAATTCCAACTTCTTCTCATATTTTCAGGTATGAGATAGATAAAGGATTAGTTCTTACTACACAATCTATTTATTGAGTTGTTGTACATAAATTGCTCACATTTGATTTATAAGGTGTTGTAGGGGCTATTAACGGCACATTAGTGTGTACCTAGGTACCTGCTTGCAAACAGAATGCATATCGTTCCTAAAAAGAGAATGTCTCTCAAAATGTTCTCACGATATCCGACTTTGACCAAATATTTACGTATATGTATATAGGTTGGGAGGATAGTGCGAATGATGCATGGGTATTGCTAAACGCCATCTAAAGTGACCTAGCCTTTCCATTTCCACCATTAGGTATTACAAATCAATTGTAATAATTGTACATATTCGTATATATGTGTCTATAATATTTGTATTGTTCAACTACAACCCAGGCCACCCTAACAGAAATAAACAATTCTCATTCATCGATACTAGCTTCATGAATTATATGTGCTTCTTATCCCCATATAGACAGTCTCGGTACCACCTCCAATAATTTAATGGTACCCCTGTTTACAATGGACCAAGGGAGCTATTCAACTATCGTCACACTTGACTTAGGAATACCATATAACATACCTTCGGGATTCTTAAGAAGACGTTCCCAATTCTAGCTTGGGGTATGTCCAACTTCATTTTTGCCCGACAAACTGATATTGTCATGTATGTTGTGTACTGCATAATTTCATCTGTAAGTTTAGTTGGGATGACAACATATTCGCGATACTAGACCATGAACGTGACCCCAACTGGGAGACTTTCTACCCCGTGGTCACTCGAACCAGTAGAAGATACATGCACAATCTAAATTCCGAGATGGTCTAGCACAATGGATGTGGGCCGAGAGGCAATAATGAGTTTATATTGAGTTTGAAATGCCAACTTAATATGTTGTATGTGTGTTCATGCGCGTGTCCTTTTTTAGAACTTATTTATATCTCCTAGTGTGCACTAAACATTATGGTTGCCATGTGCTAATACCGAGTGTCTGAATAATTGTGTGTCTCGCCATTTGCTACTATGCATTATCTTTATTTCGTATAATCTTGTTGTACTATTCTTTTTATAGTATTCATTATTTTGATTTAGTTGCAATGAGACAATTGTTATGGTTTTGCTAAAGGATGAGCAGCTACGTCCCCCCCATATATGCATGCGGTGTCAGCCTCATGCGAGTCAATATGGCCACAATGGAAAGAACCTACGAACATTATTTTTTCAGATGCCCTGCTGGACTTGAACACCTAGGTAGCTTCATATGGACAGACACCACCGAACTTAGGGAGGCATCAGGTATGTATAAGCAGCATCACCCACTTAGTCGTGCCTTATCGTATGGTATTTATATGTTATATTTAGGTACTCATTCCTTTTTTATAAGGTTCCCAAACTATGCAAGTACGTTTTGGGGTGCATTAGTGGACGGTGCCAGCAATGACATAGCAAATATATGGGGTCTCAACATCAAGGAGCAGTTCATGTATATACTTCTTGACGCTAACATAATGGACTCACTAACAAATGAGTTGTACGTACAGAAATGCATGCATGACATAGCTAACAAACTTGGCAGGCACTTTCAACGTCCACACATCGTAGAATTTGTAAGGGAGAAATTTGATAACGTTAAGGAATGCCACGACACAATGAAAGCCATCATAAAAGATCTAGACATCTACGAGCCACAACCAGTGATATTTTTGTGCCTACTCACATGCCATCGGAGCTCCAAGCGATCAAAATAGTGTGCAGTACCATCTATAAGTTATGATTTTGTATAATTATATGTAGTTCCTTAGCAAGATAATCTTTGTAATGTATGCGTAGAGGTACTGACTTGCTAAGTGCTATTGGTTGTATGCAAAAACTGGATATGATCTCCTATCTAAGATCTTTACACCACGTGCCACACCACAACAAAATGTATCTTGCTTGTGCTAGCCCAAGAGACGTGACAATCAATTGTTTGGTCAGCAGGAACGCATAGGCAAGCTATCAGGTTTAGGTAGATCATGTAGTTCTTTACAATTGTAGGGGTCATCTAGGCCTGACATTCCATATTCTCAATCGACTAGAGTTAGACAAACATGCCCATTGGCTCGAATGGCAGCACCGATAGGGGTTTGGCAATTAGCCCTATCACATCATAGTTTGCTATTGTCCGACAAATTAGCATGAGGCTATCAAGACATCGTGACTCGCCTCACACAAGCCAAGTTAGTACGGGTCGCACACCAGATTAACGACTTACATCATCTTGATCTTATTGTATTATGCAATATATTATTATGTATCAGACTGATTGTTCCCTATAATGTGTTTATGTACTGGTCAACTTCATATTATTGTTGGTTGTGTGTGTTGCACGTGATGATTGGACATGGTTAGTTTAATGTTAAATTTATTGGTTGTCATTTATTACTTGGATCACTATATTAACAGTATGACCACAAACTATGCTAGAATTGTCCAATGGGACACGACCAACTCATAATGTGCCTGCACATGGTATATTTCATGATTCCCACTAAAGGCCTTAGGAAGAGGGTGTCATCATCACTTACTTGATGAATGCTGTGCCATCCCGCGACATCTCTAATAGGGAGGTCCTTATAGATGAATGCTCCCACGTTGCACACTATTTGTCCAAGACATTCGGGAGAAGAGAACAATTAATGAGGTAAAAATGAAGATTCAGCAACTACGTGGTCACTATTATTCATTTGTAGAGTACATGACTATACATGGGGTGTAGTATAATGTCGAAACCGCGGTGGTGCATGTTGACACACAATATTGGGCGCATGTTGGGAATGTAAGTTAAATTTACCATTTTCTTCATTTTACATAATGTAGCATACATATGTGTACATATAACAATTCTCATTAAAAATTGTAATGTACCTAGTGCATAGGACTATCAAGCAGAGCTATTTTCGTGCATTTAGAGAGCCCCTATACCTCACGCTATAGTGTATACTTACTGAAGGTTGTGTAGCCGACCTATCTAATGGTAGGTCAATAGGAGATGCATCAGCACCCGCCACTGGCGCGTAGGACCTTTGTTAAGTTCAATAATTTCACGCATACGTGAAGGCTCCATCTTAGATGAACCCCTACCAACCCTTATCATGATGTTTCATTTATATGTTATGGATCATTTGCACACATAAATAGTAATGTTAGAAACTCCAATCTTTAAAATCAACCTATTACGACGAGGATGCATGGTACAATATTTATGTTCGTTCTACTTTATGTTATACTTTATAATTTACTAATTCTATTGCAACTGTTCATATTCACATATCGTAATTATTAATTTCCTCCACCCCTTATTCAAGCACAATTCTGTATTAATTACATTTTTTTTTTTTGCATTTCTGTGACATTTTTTTGTTAAAGTATCTATAAATACAATTTGCTTTTCAATATAACACAGGAAAATGTACAATATAAAGCGTAATAGTAATAACAGTAATAACAATATTAAAGGTTTGTTTGCTTGCGTTTTCCCATAACGTTGTCGTTCTGAGGAAACAAAGCCAACATGGCCTCCCTTTTTCACCATATGAAATACCATAAAACCCCTTGACCCTTCCCATTGTTTACTAAATTCTACTTTAATTTGACATTCTCCCTCTCACACCCACATCCCCTGCGCCACACACACACTATGCCATCATCACTTTACTACTACTACTACTACTACTACTACTACTAATAATAATAATAATAATAATAATAATAATAATTTAATAAATTATTATTATTATTAGAGTTATTATAATAATAATAGTATTAATGATATTTATAGCTTAAATAGCATAAATAATAAATAAAATAATAATAATAATAACAATACTAGTAATGGTTATAGTATTCATAATTATAATAATAATAACAGTATTATTATTATTGTTATAGTATTAATTATTTTTATAACGTAAGTAATATTAATAATAAATAAAACAATAATAATACTAATGCTAATAATGGTAATAGTATTCATAGTAGTAGTAGTAGTAGTAGTAGTAACAACAACAACAATGACGACGACGACGACGACAACAACAACAACAACAACAACAATAATAATAATAATAGTATTAGTAATAATAATTACAATTAAACAAATTTCACCTAAAAAACAAAACCCATAAATTATTATAATACAACCCACTTAATCATTACATCAATCATTACAAACTTACAATATAATCATATATCTTCAATACATATACATACATATATACATAATATTTTTAATTAATATCCTTACAATTAAAAAAATTCTTTAATATCAATTTTCCCCCCCAAACACTAACACAAAAGTAATGATGTGCACTGTTTAAAAAATCGAATCAGACCGGTCAAATCGTCAGCCGGCCAATGAACCAGTCCAAATTTCTCAAAAAACCAAAAAAATGAAAAAACGTCATATTTTGTAAAAACTATTCAAACCGGCCGGTCAAACCGTTGAACTATTGAATCGTTCATTGTTCAATTGAACCATATTGATTTTTTATTTAATTTTTAATAAAATTAT
>JACGDI010005735.1:96352-108882 GCA_014898725.1 Jacaranda copaia | reverse complement strand
ATTTAAACTTTATACTTGATATATGTAAATTATTGCGATCATTTATAATATGAATATTGAAATTTAGATTGTAATATTGGACAATATCCTTTAAACTCTTTATATTTTATATTTTAGTATTTTATTAATTTTTAGGTAATATATAGTATAAATATATATATATTTCATAATTATGACATCACGATTCAATTGCAGTTCAATTATGGTCCGACCGACGGTTGAACTAGTGAACCATGAACCAATAAGTTTTTCAGCTCAATGAACGGTTTGATTTTTCAGACACTGATGATATGCATCTACAGTAAAAAATACTCCCTAAAAAACATATCCAAGCATATCAAAACTTCCAAACCCCATTTTTTTACTATTTTTAAAAATAATAACCAAACATCAATCACATTCCCCAACCTTCATTGCACATTCTCCCACAATTCCTTCATTATTCATTCTCCTAAAACACACAATAAATACATAATAAAATCAAACAAAAAACATATCCAACCATTACCTCTATGTTGTTGTATTTTATAATATTTTGTACATTGCATCATAGTTTGTAGAGGCAGTTACCATTTTACAAATAACTCAGATCAAACAACTTGGTTTATCAATTGTGATACCATATACGATGATGATATCAGCATTCCTCTTAAAATCTTGTCATTTTCACAGCTCACTTAACACATAACTAATCGGACGGCATGGCATAAAAATTCTGGCAAGAATTTTAGCCTACCTAAGCAATGAACTGCAAAGCACAGACAACACTAACTGAAATAGACATCTACATATCATGATGTAATATGAGGTAATCCCGATTACCAGATTCAAGATCCACCAAAATCCCAAACATAAATAAATGTCAATAGGAAAAAGAACAAGAAATATGATCCAGAGTTAATTTCTGGAATTTAGTTGTAGATTCTTCTATTGATTACTTTGTTAGCCTGAATAAAACAGAATACAATAAAGGACTTCCTAATCTCAGACGCAAGATCACTGCAGCTCACAAGGGCAGCAGGATACATCAACCGGAAGTTCATTTGCTACATAGCCCACCACTGGCAATGCTGGACGTGCTGACGCGCATCAGACAGTAACATGCATGACCAAATGGTCACGTACCGGGGGTTTGATGTAAAATTAGTTTAACAATTAATGTTCTTCATATAGAGGAGAGTTCTAGTCACTTTCCATCATACATCACAGGGAAGGTGCATAATTAGTGACCATGTGCGTTGTCAGGCACTGCTATTTGTACAAAAATCAGCTCTGCTGCTCATGCTTACCCAAATATTTCTTTTGATGTCTGTTCTGTTCTTAGCAATTTCCTGTTTAGCTCATACTTTCGTCATCCCCAAAGCAATAACGTTCCAGGAAATCCTCCTCTAACACAATCTTCCAAGGGCATGAAAACAGCGATGAATGTCTCCATGCTCTGGGATTGCCAGCTTCCATCCAAGCTTGTTTTCCTTTATAGATTGTGCAATAAAGATACCAGTTCGACCAAGGACAAATCAGTTCACCAGTAATCTCTGCAGGAGCAAATTCCATTTTTGAAAGAGTGGAATCGACTTCTATCTCTTAGCATAATTTCCAATTTATAAACCTTAGAAATCAATTTCATTACATTATGACAATCTTTGCAAACTCTCAAGTTCTTCACAATTCTTATGAAACTACCTTTGGCCAATCTTGCCATTCCAAAAGCAACAGCCAACTTCTCACTGTGTGTAATAATTGCATCTTCCTTTTCTTCCTCTTCAATATCATGCAAAACATTAACAACTTCAGGAGCATAACCTCCTTCAACTCTAAGCTTCAACACTATTTCCTTTAGCTTTCTATAAGCCTCCTTTGTTACATCATCTTCTTTTGCACCAGCTACAAAAGTATACATCACCTTATCCACTTCAATCATACTCCAACCAGGACTTTTGGTCAACTTAAGCTGAACCATAGATCTTCTCACTGTGGCAACATCCTTCCATTTTCCTGCAACAGCATAAATGTTTGACAATAAAACATGATCACCAGAATTGTTAGGATCCAACTCTGAGAGCCTTTTCTTCACCTGCTCTGCCAACTTCACATTACCATAAAAGCTACAAGCGCCAAGAAGTGTCCGCCAAATAACAGCATTGGGTGGAATTGGCATCTGAGTTACAAATTCGCATGCCTTCAATAGCTGACCAGCACGACCATATAAATCAACCATACATCCATAATGTTCAATTTCTGGCTTAATCCCATACACTTTAGTCATTTTATCAAAAATTCCGCATCCTTGTTCAACCAGACCAGCATGACTGCATGCATAGAGGATTGCAATGAATGCGATCTCATCTGGCTTGATCCCGGATTCCTCCATCTCATGAAAAAGACCTACTGCCTCTTCACCATACCCTTGAATCGCCAAACCCACAATCATTGATGTCCAAGAAACAATACTCTTTTTCCCTGGCATCCTCTGAAATACCAAACGAGCCATATCTACACTCCCACACTTGGAATAAGTATCTGTAAGCGCATTATTTACTGGAGTAATCCAAACGAGCCCCACTTTCTCAATAAACCCATGTAATATCTTTGCAAACTCTAGTGCCCCAGCTTGAGCACATGCAGATAAAACCCCTGTCAAACTCACCTCATTAGGCCTCATCCCCACCCTCTGTAACTCCCTAAAATATCCAAACGCCACCTCAATATGTCCATGATGTGCCAACCCAACAATCATCGTGCCCCAAGACACCTCATCCCTCGTAGGCATCCCCCCAAACACCCTCCTCGCCAACTCAAACTCCCCCAGTTTCGTGTACCCAGCGAGCATCAAATTATAAGAAGCCAAGTTCTTGGCAGGCATCAAATTGAACACCCGCTCTGCACCTTTTACATCACCACACCTAAAGAAAGCAGTCACCAATGCATTCCACGTAACAACATTTGGGTCAGGAATTTCATTGAACATCTTTTCCGCAAACTCAACAGACCCACACTCCGCATACATACTGATCAATGTAGTGCCGACAAAGAGGTGGGTGTTAAGCCCACGCGTCAAAGCCTGGCAATGGAGCTGAATTCCAGTTCGTAAACACAGCATATTAGCCGCCGATTTAAGCGCAAAGGCCAGGGAGAAACTATCAACAGGGGAATCCAAACTCTTGAGCATGAGAGAGAACGTAGAGATTGAATTCTGGGGAGAGTCTGACTCGGAGAAGCCGCGAATAAGGGTGTTGTACATGAAGGGGTCGGGGTTCGGGGTGTGGAGGAGTATACGGCGAGCATAGTCAATGGCGCCTGCGAGGTGAACGGCGCAATGGAGTAGTAGCTTTCCGGAGACAACAGGGTCCGAATTGAGGCCGGATTTGGTGGCGTGGGCATGAAACTGTTGGAGGGATCTAAGGTTTCTGCAGTTGTTCAAGAGTGAGACGCAGAATTGCTCCGTGCTGTTCATTACAACTCATAGCCCTCCAAGATTGCAACTTTTTTGCAGACCGAAAGCTTTGTTTTATGTTTGGATGTTTATGTGCGTGCATGGAGTTCTTCGCAAAATGTAGAATAGTAAGTTTAGTGAGAATGTGATCCGAGGACTATCTGAATTGTTCGCTTCAACCATCTTAAACACTGGAGATTTAGAGGGAAAATGTTCGAAAACTTGGATGCAACCTATCACGAAACATTGAAATAAGGGTACAAGATGAGTTAAGCCGGCTCGACTAGAGCTCGATACGAGCTCCAGCCTTACAAGCTCAAGCTTCTTGATGAGTCTAGCTCGAGTTCATTCAAGACTACTTGAAAGTTCATGAGGTTTTTTTTTCATTTTTAAAATATTTTTTATATATTAATTAGTATATATATTAATAATTGTTTTAATTTTAAATATTTATTATATATGATTAAATAATTATAATATATTAATAATTTAATATTTTTATTTAATTTAAAATTTTCTAATGAGCTGACTCGAGCTCGAGCTCCACTTGAGATCAGTATTTTAAGTTTGAGCTCGAGCTCAAGCCCTTAAAATTGAGCTTGAGCTTAGAAAATTAAACTTGAGCTCAAGCTCGAGCTACCAATTTTTGTGAAGCTCGAGTTCGAGCTCAACTTGTTTACACCCCTACATTTAACTAGGCAGGTTACATCCCATTTGGTTTTGTTTATAAATTCAATTTTTATTTTTTAAAAATAAATTATTTAGAACTTCTTTTCCTTCTATTAAATTTCAAGTAAATTTTATCTCAAAACATATTTCTCAATAACCTATGCATCATCTCTAAAACATTTATATATCTTTTCTTTTTATTTTCATTATTACTATATTTGTACACTTATAATATACTAAACCTTATACAATTATTACTTTTCAAATAATCTATACAAATACAAAACCATTTTCAATCCACTTTTTCTAAATATTTTTTTCAATTTTTAAAAGGGCTAAAAATAGAAAATGAAAATGAAAACATATCCAGACAAATTGTCTCTTGAAGTTTGTTTGGATATGCTTTTGTTTTTATTTTCTATTTTCAATATTTCAAAAATTAAAAAGTTTGTTATACTTTTAAAAATAAGAATAAGATTATATTTAGATATTTTGTTTAAAAATAATGATTAGGATAAGTATAGGATTGAAAATTTATAAGGTTTATAATTTTTATAATTAAAAGGATTTTTTTTCAAATATTTGTATATTTTAATTGTTTTGAAATGATTGTTGGTACTTTATGTTAAATTAAATTCAATTTAATCAATGTGATGATAGGGTGACATAGAAAATTTATGAGAAATTAAAAATAAAAATAAATAATATTTTTATTTTAAAATTAAAATGGACGAGAAAGTTGGTAGCTTTTATTTTAATACAGTGAGAGAACAAAAAAAGAGAAAAATTATCCTTAAAACTGTATCCAAACTGGCGCTTAGGGTTCACAAATGTGGATCTATTAAACCACCATATATATATGTGTTACATCCGGTAATTAATGTTTTGTTGATGACCATTTTGTCATGTGCGTACGGTACTTTGGGTTTCTCTTTCTTTATCTCTGAAACCTGGATGCTGCTCAAATCAAATCTTGAAGAAAACGATCTTGCGTCCCATACAGTCACCCAATTTACGTAATTCAAAATTATAATTTTTTTTTAAAGAGAATCACCATAATTTACTTTTAATGTCCTTTGATGACCTCGAACTCAACTTCCATTTAAAATTAAAATTGATACAATCAAAATTAGTTCGACCAAAATTGCAAGCCACTATTAGGCTCACAGGCCCACAATAAATTAATATTAATTACATTAAACACATTATAAAAACATTTAGTAAGAAAGAATAATCATTAATTCATAATTTTGCTTATGTTTTTTCTTCCTAAATCAACTTACAAGAAAAAGATCAATCTATACTAAGCTTCCTTGTCATACTGAAAAACAATAATTTAATAAATAGCAAATAAGCGTCAACAACGAATATTGCGAGTCTCTCGTGAATTTCCTTATTGAAAGAACTGAAGTGTTTGAGGATGCAATAGTGGCAGCGTTGATGAAATATTAAATGTGAACAATAGTAAACCTTTAAAATGCATGGCCACAACGAGTCAAGATGGCCGAGCGGTCTAAGGCGCCAGTTTCAGGTACTGGTCCGAAAGGGCGTGGGTTCAAATCCCACTCTTGACAAAACTTTATTATAGGCTTGGGTTTTTTAGCAACATATGGAATACAGTGCAACATAGGACCACCTGACCTGTTTTCGAGGACGGGTGTGTCTGCTTCGGGCTTGTAAGGGCCGGGTGTAGGGATGGGAATGGAACTCAGGTATTGGGTATGTGATCCGATCTTGTCAGATATTTTTTGTTCGGATCGAGCATTTTTAGTTTCTAAATTTTATTGTGTATTTTTTAGGGAACTTGAAAATTTTTGAATGAGGTATCAAATAATGTATTTGGAAACTTGATACACGATTGGATACTCTTATTTATACTTTAAAAAAAATCTAATTGTACATTCATACTAACAAAAATAATATACCATTGCACATTTGCAATTGCATATTTGAAGAAACTAAAGTTTTGAAGTGCTACGGTTTAATGCCTATGTTATTATTTTGTATTCGTTGTCATTCTTTAGGTATTAATATTTGATTTGGTTTGTAATGTGATTGGATAATAATTATTTTCTTTGAAAACTTTGTTAGTTTTATTTTGGATTTGGTTCAAATGTTTGAAATTAATCATTTAATGCTTTTGTGAGTTGTGACTTATGATAAAATATTATTGTGAGATTGTAAAGTATGAAGTTAAATTGTAAATTTGTGATGAATAGAGGATAATGAAAATATTGACAAAATATATTGTTAATATTTAAGTTTTAAAATTACAAATTATGGGGGATTTAGAATTTGTAAATAATGAAATGTAGTGCTACCAATTCATTCACGATGAAAATAAATAATAAATTAACAAAATTTTAATTTTATCTATTAAAAAAATATAAAAAATTTAGTGAGGGATTTTGGGGGTACCCCCATCAAATGGGGGGCAGCAATCGAGTAATGAAAAATGATACCCCAGCTCTTGGGTTCCCATAGTTGGGGTACCCCCCTGACCCCCGCCCACCCCTAGCTGGGTGTCATAATTTGGGATTATGGTTGTTAGTAGGCCGAACTTGAATCGAATTACAATAAATTTGAATTCAAATCCAAATTTGATGATATTAAGTCATATATGAATTCGATCCAAAATTCTATAGAATATGTGATTGGTGTTATCATATGCAAATCCAAATAAAAATTCATTATCCAAAAAATGATTCGAATCCAAATAGTACTCTCAAATCATTATATCACATTTTTTTTATTCCCAAAATGCAGCTTTATATCCTTGCTAAAAGCTTGATGTGTGCCTTCTTAAATGCTTGGTACATTTATTTATTTATTTTTAAAATAACTGGCGATCGTCGCACGCAATCCTCGCATGCATAAGTACTTTCTGTGTGTAACATATTTTTATTTTGAAAATTTTTTCATTCAATAAAATAAAAATTAACTAATAAATTATATAATAATACATTTTTTTTTTGTCACCACGATGCAATTAAACAGTCATATGAAAATTTATAAATTAGGCACTATTAAATAGAAAAAGTCGATATAGAAACAACGTTAATACAACCAAGTAACACGTTGATCTACCATTCGTTGGATAGATTCAATAGAGCAGAGTCCTTTCATTAGGCCAAATAATTGAACCACATTTGTAAACTCCAGAAACCAAGTGCAACAACTTTGTCACCCTGTCAAGTGTCTTGTTCTTTTCTTTTTTTTATTAAATAAAGAATATAATGCATGAAATCATAATTGAAAAAAGTTGATCCTGTAACTAATTTGAAAATGGAGCAAGCATTATTTTTCAAGATTGTAGGCAAAGGTTGCTAAGAGATATAGAAAGGGAAATTTATTTGGTTAATCATGGGTCAAGAATTGAGATAGCAATTTGACTTGAACAAATCAAAGGGTTAATTACTCAGGCATTTATGAGATTTGACCTAATTATCTAAAAGTCCATAAATTTGTGGTAATTGTAATGGCGTTATGATGTTTCGCTCTGTCTTACAATTTTTTAACTCCGTTAATTTCTATTAAAAAATTTATTGACATCATTAGAAAATTATATTAAAGCTCATAAATGCCCCTGATTATTGCTTTGATTATTTTTTTATACAACAATGCTCTTAAACTTATTTGCAATATATTTCATACCACGGGTGTAATTTTAATATTATTTAAATTATTTATAACACATTTAAATATATTTATTTATTAATAAAATTTCATAAATACAGAATAGTTTTTAAATTCAAATTGATTTAAAGATAATTTAATTAAATTTAATTGAACTTATTTATTAATTAAAATAAAATAGGTGAAAAATTAAAAATAAAAATTAAATACATTGCTTAAATAATATAATTTTATAATTTTAAAACAAATACTCAATAATATTAAAATAATATATATAACTAAAATTATTTAATTAGATTAACTTGAATTCACCTATTAATTAATGATTAAAATAAGTGAGAATAGTCAAAAATAAAAACATATTATTTTACATAACATAACTTAATAGTTTTGAGTTTAGCTGAATTTATTTATTAATTAGTGTAAAAATTAAATTAAATCTCTATAATGTTAACAAACATATTTAAAATAATATAATTAAAATTATCCATAATTAAAAATATAAAATAAGTAAAAAGTTAAACATATCTATTATTTAGAACTATATAATTTTAATAATTTTAAATTACATTCTTAATAATATTAAAATAATTAATTAGTTAAAAAATAATAAGAATCTAAAATTTAGAAAAATGTTAAATTTGTTAACTCAATTACAGTAAAATAAATAAAAAAATAAAACAATATATTAATAAATAATAAATAAATAAAATTATTTTCAATATATATTTAAGTTAAATTATTTGTTTATCAAAAACTAATAAAAAATACACATTTCCCGTCCCTCGCCCGCATCCGTCTTCTCTCCATTTCTTTTTCCCACCAAGCTCCCTTTTTTTCAGCCTGCCATGGACTGCCATGGGCAGCAGGCAGCACGCAGGCCTGGCCATGGCTAGGCAGCCGCTGCCATGGCCAAGTAGCCGCTGCCATGCTGTTGTTGCTGCCCAGCAGCTAGCTATGGAAATAAATTAGGTTATGTTAGGTTTTGATTTAAATAGATTAGGCTTGTTATGCAAATAATGAGCCTGATTCTAACTTATTATTTATGATAGACTTTTTTTTTTTTTTTTAAAAGATTAGGCTTAGTCTTTTTAATAAATTCTAAAACTTTTGCCTAACCTGAAAACCTATCTAAAAGTCTATTTTCTACTAAGGTTTCAATTAGGTCTAAATATCACATAAATTTAAAATTTTAATATGATTAAATTTGTAATAGACCTTGATAAGAAATAATCAAAATGATAAATAATAAATGATAATTATGAAAAGTTCAAATTTTGGGTATAAAATATTATCACTTCAATAATAAGTAATACTAAATAACATAACGAATTCCATAAATGACTAATTAAAGAAATCAAATTCAATTAGTCATTTAATATTATATCAATATTATTATACTTTTTATGTGAAGATAAATAAACTAGCTGGCTTGTTAAGCTTTGTAAGCTTTTAGAAAAATTTAAATCTAATTTACTTAGCTAAAACAGCTACTTTTTAAACTTTAACTTAACCTTTTTATTAAATACACTAGGCCAAATTAGGTCATAAGTATAAGTCATAGATCCCTAACGAGCAATCTTGCCTATTCCCATCTCTACTAATAGTTTGGTAACCACTGCTATCATGGCGGCCGTTATGACTAGATCTGGCTAGAGGGAGGGGGGCATATATGTGTATATATACTATATAATCCTATGTTTATATATGTGATATGTGTGGCATTTGTCCCACATTGGATTAAGAGGAGGCTCTTGACCAGCATATAAGCGGCTGGACCCTCTTCTCCCTTTGAGGCGCCTTTTTAGGACAAAATCCCCCACTCAACCCGGACGGCATATACCGAATGGTCAACTTGGCGTAGGAGGGACAATACTTCGGGGGGAGGCTGCCATGTGGCGACAGATCCATGCATCGTCAATATGTATGTTATATATATATTATGTATTATATTATATATGTATATATATATAAATATATAAATATTTTTAATATATATTATGGCTTAAAGATATTTTGGTAATTTTATTAAGTTAATGTTATCATTTTTATTTTTTTGCTGATTTTTTTTAAAAATTTTTTAGTGAAATGTAGAATGGACATTTTACAAATTCTATCATTTTAACCGTCAAAATTAACGTCAGGATGGTAATTGTAATTATCATGAACCTATGAACGTTTAGATAATTAGGTCAAATTGTAAGAGAGGTCTATGTAATTAACACTAAATCAAATTCTAAAGTAATTTCGTGGATTAGATTTTTCAATGCTTTGAATTAATTCCACCATTTGAAGTTTAACAGAAAAGCTATAGCACAGTACTTCACTTGAAATATTATTTTTTCCCTTTTTCTTGACATTTTTTTACTGCTAATTAATAGTTCATATAAGAATAAAAAATGCCAGAAAAGCAGTAAATTTATCAAACATTTTAATTTACTAATTTTTTTCATTTTCACTTTTGATGGAGAAGTCATGTGCACACAGTCTACAAAATATTTTATCCATCGTTAGTCATGTATAGAATACAAATAAAATAAAAAAAGTTCCCACATACTCTTTTTCATATTTTATAAAGCTTAAAGGTTCTAAAATCTAAGAAAAATAATAATTTTTTAAAAACAAATGGAAAACAATATCTCATTATGTACATTTACTTCCTCAGTCTTGTTGAAGACAATTAAACCTACTTCTATTCCTTTTACATTTATCCACACAAATTTGAGGAAAATCAAATTAATTCTAAATTGTCATCAAATTAAATTAAACTTGGCATGTGGTTAATTCTTATTCATTCAGAGTACCAATCATAGAATATGCTTATATATTTGTATTTGAATAATAAATTTAATTGAATTTAAAATAAAATAAAATTTTACATTGAAATATGGTGTAGTTCATATAATTAAAAGAAATAACTCAATATATAGGGGGAAGCGGAATAAAAAATAAATTTCACGATGACTAATGCATATCATGAAGAGCAATGAAGCAATAATTATTCCCAAAGAAATGTTTGTATATCATTGCTAATGTCAGGAAACAAATAAATACTTAAAAAGATACTCGAGCAAATAAAAATAAATCCAAATTTCAATTTAATAGTTTTCATTTCATTTAGTGAAAGAGAAAAAATAACACTTCAAATAATTATAGTGTAGAAGTAGGTGTCAAATATAAAACGATCTTAACTAATTTTACAGTATTGAAATACGATATATATATATATATATATATATTTATTTATTTATTTAACAAAACACTCAATGAAAATTCTAAGGTAATGTTTGGATATGTTTTTTGTTTGATTTTGTAATATGTTTATTGTGTATTTTGGGAGAATGAATAATGAAGGAATTTTAGGAGAATATGAAATAAAGGTTGGGGAATGTGATTGATGTTTGGTTATTATTTTTAAAAATAGTAAAAAATGGGGTTTGGGAGTTTTGATATGTTTGGATATGTTTTTTAGGGAACATTTTTTTACTGTAAATGTCACATCATTACTTTTGATATTGGTGTTTAGGGGTAAAAATAGATATTAAAGAATTTTTTTAATTGTAAGAATATTAATTAAAAATGTTGTATAAATGTATGTATATGTATTGAAGAGATATGATTATGTTGTAAGTTTGTAATGTTAAGTGAGTTGTATTATAATATTTTTATGGGTTTTGTTTGTTAGTTGAAAATTTGTTTAATTGTAATTATTATTATTATTATTATTATTATTAGTAGTAGTAGTAGTAGTAGTAGTAGTAGTAGTAGTAGTAGTAATAGTAGTAGTAGTAGTAGTAGTAGTAGTATTTGTTGTTGTTGTTGTTGTATACTTTCCCCAATTATTATTAGTAATATTATTACTTCGGTTATTATTATTATTATTATTATGAATACTATTATCATTACTAGTATTAGTATTATTATTATTTTATTTATTATTAATATTACGTACATTATAAATATAATTAATACTATTATTATTATAATAATACTAATAAGTATTATTATTATTAATTTTATTATTATTAGTATTATTATTAATTATTTTTATTATTAGTATTATTATTAATTATCTTTATCATTATATTATTTTTAAAGTAAAATGGGTATGTGGTGGGAGGGGGTGTGGCGTAGGGGGGCACGGGCTGTGGCAGGCGGTTGGCAGGGTAGATAGGGAGTGTGGGAGAATATAAAATTAAAGTGGGATTTAGTAAATAATGAAAAGAATAAAAAAATTTTATGGTATTTTATTGTAATAGAAAATGAAAAAAATAAGTTGGGATGTTTGGAAATATACTCCTAGAATAAGCTTGTTTTGGAAGAATATATCCAAAAAAACCTAAATTTCTTATCACAAATGGAAGATATGATTCTATCCGAAGTTTTGACCCTGAATTCTGCATCTCTAACAATGAACCTGAGAACATTAATTTGATTGTAACAAAATTAATATAATAAATTACAAGTTTCATATATATATATATATATATATATATAGAGAGAGAGAGAGAGAGAGAGAGAGAGACAGCATGTGTGGTGCCTTTGTAGTTGAACAACAAGCACACAGTAGCAGCAAAGCCAACATTCAACAGCCTCTAATCACGCGTATTCCGCAAATATTAAAAAATTAACAGAAAATTATTTTACAATGCCCTTAAATAAATTTTGTACCTAAAAGATTTGTGGATAGTGCCGGCATGGGGCCGATTTGGCGTGGGTTTGTTAAAATTTGGAATGCACTTTCTTAGTTTTTTAATAAATCTGAGATTCGCTCTGTTTTAATTTGAATTTT
>JACGDI010005735.1:59567-87721 GCA_014898725.1 Jacaranda copaia | reverse complement strand
ACTCCCCAATTATTTTGCCACACTGTATAGTTTTGCTGTGCTGATGCACCTATACAACCAGCCCGCCACTTTTGCCAATTTCTCCAATTTATTCCACCTTCCCATGTCCCAGAAGTTGGGTAGTAGCAAAGAGTCCAGTTTCTATTACCTGACCACTTGACCTTGATGAAAATTTTTAATATCCCCCACTCTTCTTACGGGCAAGAGTGGAAAAAATACTATTTTTATATTTGGGAGCCGGGGGTGCTTGCTATTTTGAGGGATTGGTGGAGATGGCCTATGGAGATGCCCAGAAACCAAACACCTAGTTGGCCCAATACTTTCATCCAGGATCTGGTCGGATTTGGGCAAATGGAGGCCTCCATGCTGACCGAAGAGAGGTGTTTGGTTTTGGCTGGCCTATCACCTGCCCAGCTCGATCTGCCTGTGAGCGATCGACTAGGTAGAAACTTTTCATCGACTATTTCCATTACATGCTATCTTTCTGCTCAAATCTGATATTTATTTAAATTGTTTGCCCATGTAAATCGCAACGACATAATGGTCCGCAACCATAATGAATCCCAGGTCTGGGCTCTGAGGGCCAAGGCACGTCGATAAGCTGCTGCTGCTGCTTGATGAGGAGGTGATGCTGAGCAGGCAGGCTCAGCGAGGTCAATGTTGCACCATTTCCACCATAAATCGTAGCAACTGCTAAGACCTAATTCGCTCACCAGGAGGAGCCCGAGCAGAGTAGCCCCGTGGGTCAATACAAGAGGTAGCTAGTCGAACAAGGAGGTTCAGCTCCAAAGAAGGCTACTGAGGGTAAAGGGAAACAAAAAGTGGTGACAGGTTGGGACCTATTTGGAAAGCCTGGTGACGGCCTAATGTTCCGACTTCCTAGGCTATTTCCTCCGTGATTCACCACTGACCGAGATTAGGAGATAACTGGCTCGACCTCAATCCTTGAGAAAGGGCTGACTATTACCGATGCTCTAAAGTAGATGACCTTGGGGCTTTTTGTGAACGACTAGCGAAAGCTCATGAACTTGAGTCAGCTCAAGATGATGAATACAATATTCTATTACTACAATGTGGTAAGTACGAGATCGATAAGCTCGACCAAATCTTTTCTGTTATGCTCATATTGGTTTGAGAATGACACTGTTGTGTCTCAAATAGGGCAGCTAAGCTACAACATGTTCTGGCAGTCGAAGATGGCACTAGCTGCTAAGAAGGAGTTGGAGGTTGGAGGAGAGATAGAAATGCTTAAGGTGCAGCTCGTATCCTCCCAGCTCCAGGTCAAGCAGCTGAATAAAAGGGTAGCCAACCTCCAACAACAGCTCGACGCCAAGGATCAGCAGTTGGTCCAGGCCATTGATGACCGGAGCCGCATGGATAACATCATTAAGAAAGCCCATCTTGACCTTCAAATGAGCTTTAGTTCTGGTCGAGTCAAAGGTCATACGAAGGCAACCAGCTAAGCCAAAGAGACCTTCCTTCAGTATCTGCCCATGGTGCGATGTGAGGCTGGTGAGTAGTTTGTGGTAAGCACTATCTTCTAAGATGCCAGCGTAGTTGCAACCCTAGACGATGCCTTTGAAGTATATCACCGGGCCATTAAATAACTGGAGCACATGGGTTATTGCTTCTGTGCTGAGGATAGAAGCCGGATGAGCCTCATGCTCAATGATAAGCTGGAGCTTTTCCCCGAGCCAGAGAAAGGCGGCACTGAGCGGGCTCTAGAGGGTGGACTAACTGCTGTTGCACCCAACACGCCGCTGTCTGAGGAGCAAAAAAAAAAGGCCGAGGTCAATGCCTGGCTAGAGCAAATTTGCTCAGAGTTCGTATTCGCAGAGTATCTCATAGCCCAACTAAAGGATAAAGAGGTCAACTTGGCGCAGTACGTGCTGCGGTCAACTAACTTTATGGGTGATCTCTTGGGATCTTCAGAACCTCTTCAGGCAGTCTCTCCACTCGCGTATGCAGCACCCGAGCTAGACTCATATTGGGTTAAAGGTAGTCAAAAAGAGCCAGGCTAACACTGAAATCGAGTCGAACCAGTTTTTTTTTTGTATGTACCTTGCTAGAATATTATCAATAAAAATATATCTTTTCTTTCATTCTCTTCCTATAGCGGCATGCATAACCTTTAACTTTTGTTGTGATAATGTGAAAAATATTTGGTTGCCTGTTGCATATTAATAGTGTTGCACGATTGTGTCGTTGATTGCTTCATATTATCTATTGATTATCTGCTCGACTGTTAGAGCTAATTACCCCTCAAAAAAGGAAGCTCGCCCTTTGCCAAGTATGAGGTCGACAAAAAGCGGATGGTCGAGTAGAAACAGTAAGGGGCTGTTTAGTTGTCAACTATGGGGTTGACTAGGAACTTGAACAGCTATGATCCATTTATGGCAGCAAGGGGTTGCTTAGGCGTCGATTATGGGGTCTACTAGAAACTTGGATGGCTAGGAGCCATTTAGGTGGTAGCAAGGGGCTACTTAGTCATCGACTGCGAGGTTGACTAGAATTTTAGACAGCTAGGAGCCATTTAGGTAGCAGTAAGGGGCTGCTTAATTGTCGACTGTGGGGTCGACTAGAATCTTGGATGGCTAGGAGCCGTTTGGGGAACTGCTTAATCGTCAATTGTGGGGTTGACTAGAATCTTGGATGGCTAGAAATTGTTTGGGTGGCAGTAAGAGGCTGCTTAGTCGTCGACTGCGGGGTCGATTAAAATTATTAAAGACAACAATTAAGCTAATAAAATTGCAATTTTATTTAAGCTAATAGGTCACAAGGATAAGCACCATACAATTTTAAATAAAAAACTTCCTAAGATTGATGGCATTCCACTAGTGGGGGAGTTCGTCTCCTTGCATGTTGGCCAGCCTGTAGGTATTATGCTTTGCTACTTTGATAACGGAATATGGCCCTTCCCATTTTAGTTCGAGCTTGCCCACGTTCTTGGAGAGCTATACCTTTTTAAGGATAAGATCCCCAATGTTGAAATGATGCTCTCTGATTCTTTTATTGTAGTTTTAGGTCATCTTCACGCTGTAGCACTATATAGTATTGTAAGCCTCCTATTGATGCTCATCGATAATCTCGAGATCTAGCTTTCTCTCCAACATGTTTCTTAGTAGGTGATAGTGGATGACTCGAGTAGTATGTTGGATCAATTCTAAAGGTACGACTGCTTTTGACCCATACACTAGGCTGTAAGGGGTATGATCGGTGGCTGTTTGGGGAGTTGTCCTGTATGTCCATAGCACGTCGGGCAGTCATCTGCCCAGTTCACCTCGGTGTCTTAAATTCTGGCCTTCAATTGGTCAAGGACAATCTAATTGGTCACCTCGGCCTGACTATTCAACTGAGGATTGCTTACTGACGTGAAATGTTGTGCGATCCCTAGGGCCTCGCACCAACCTCGTGTACTCTTACTCTGAAATTAAGTGCTGTTATTTGAAATAAGTACCTTGGGCAGCCCAAAATGGCAAATGATATTCTTTCATATAAAATATTTTATGGCCACATCGATTATCTTAGGGACAGCCTTAGTTTCAATCCACTTGGTGAAATATTCGACCATTAAGATTATAAACTTCCACTGCTCTATTGATCTTGGCAAAGAGCCCACCATATTGATTTCCCACTGATTGAACAGCTCGAAAATCTGAACAATAACCATCGACGAGGCTGGCTGGTGTAGCAAGTTGGAATGGACTTGGCATGATGCACACTTGCGTGTGAAATCCACCGAATCTTTTAACAATGTTGACTAGAAGTATCCATACTTGATTATTTTATGGGCAAGGGATCTCTCTCCAGAATGGTTGCCACATATACCTGCATGAACATCCTGCAACACTTCCAACGCTTGATCCTAATCCAAGCATCTCAAGGGGGTCCGACGAAGGATCTTTTGTATAATTGACCATGCTCGTCGATGGCGAATTTGGAGGCCTGACCTCGAAAGTACCTAGCCTTATTGTTTTCTTTGGGGATAATGTCTTGGCTGAGATATAATTTTATTGGAGTTTGCCAAGAAATAGACGTCTCGTCGATAGCTGTTATAAGATTTTCATTGGAGAGTGCGATTGATGGCCTGTTCGAGACCAAAAATGTGATTTTCTTATCTTTTGTTCCTCTGATTGAGCTGGCAAACTTGGAAAGGGCATCTACCCATTCATTATCAGATCAAGGGACCTGACTGAGAGTAAATCTTTTGAATGATTGATGTAACCTCTTTACCTCAATCAGGTACCGAGTCATCGACTGTTCTTTGGCTTTGAAATTTTCTTTGACCTGCTCTGCTACTAACTGGGAGTCTGTAATTGCGACCAAGTGTTCTACCCTATGCTCAAGCGCTATTCTCATTCCTGCCAGCAGAGCCTCATACTCAGCCTCATTATTTGTGACTGTATAATCTAGTTTGAATACAAAATCATATTCCTCCGCATCTAGGGAGCAAAGAGCAACCCTAATTCCTCCCCCAGATGTGGTCGATGACCCATCGACATACAAAGTCCAAACAAGAGGGGTAGCGACACTTGTGTCGGGTAAGTTGACTCGCTCTGCAATGAAGTCGGCAAGTACTTGAGCTTTGATGGCCATTCAGGGGTAAAAGTTGATGTTGAACTCTCCAAGCTCGATTACCCACTTGGTCAATCTGCCTGATGTATCGGGCTTCGCTAACACTTGCTTCAATGGTTGGTTTGTTAGCACTATGATAGAGTGAGACTGGAAGCACAGTCTCAATTTTCAAGTGGCGGTCACTAAGGCTAATGCAAATTTTTCAATCTCTAAATAATTATGTTCTAGCCCTTGGAGTGACTAGCTACAATAGTAGACTGATCGATGATTGCCATCCCGGATCGATACCAGTACTGAACTAATTGACGCTTTTGAGATCGCTAAGTATATCTGAAGTACTTATCCCAGCTCGAGTTTTGCTAATATCAGGGTGAGGCCAAATACTGTTTCAACTTGATCAATGCCTGGTCACACTATTTCATCCACCAAAAACTCATTTTTTTAGCATTTCTGAGAATTTTGAAAAATGGGAGGCTTTTGTTGGCCAATCTAGCGATGAACTTTCCCAAAGCCACAATTCTCCCAATCAACCTCTGAACTTCCTGAACCGTTCTTAGAAAGGTGACATCTAAGACTGCTTGAATTTTTTGTGGATTAGCCTCAATGCCTCTTTGATTGACCATATAGCCCAGAAATTTTCCTCATCAGACCCCAATGTACATTTATTCGGGTTCAATTTCAATCCAAATGCCCTCACAATTTTAAAAGTATGACGAAGGTCATCGACGTAGACTTTCATCAATTTTTTAATATCATCTTTGAACATGAAGTTGACTAATTACTGATAAGTTGCCCTAATTTTTTTTAAATCGAATGGCATGACAAGAAAGCAATATAAACCATAAGGAACAACAAAAGATATTTTATCCCTATTCTCGGGTGCCATGAATATCTGATGATAGCCTTGAAATGCATCCATCATACTCAATAATTCACACCCAACAGTTGAATCAACTAGTAAATCTATCCAAGGTAGGGGTAAGGATCTTTAGAGCATGCTTTATTCAAATCAGTAAAATCATTACACATCCGTCACTGTCCCTCAGTTTTTAGGACTAAAACAACATTACAAAGCCAAGAGGGATACTGAATTTCTACAATATACCCTGTATCTAAGAGTTTTCTAACATCCTCTTTGATGATTTGCATCCTCTTGGCGTTGAACGTCATTGTTTTTTATTTGACCGGCTTATATGAAGGGTCAATGTTGAGGTGGTGCACAATGATATCAAGATTGATCCCCTGTAAATTGGATGCATTCCACGCAAAAATATCAACATTTCTCCTCAAGAAATCGACCATGAGACACTCTGAGTAGGGGCCTAAGTTTGTTCCAATACGGGTTGTCTTTTTAGGGTTACTCTCTTCGAGCTCAATAATTTTGAATTCCCTGATAGGCACCACTTTGGTGTCCTCCAGTTTCTACTTCTTACCGACCTGGGACTCTTCGGGTTTCGCTACAGAGGTGTCCCTCGAAGTCTTCAGTTGCGGTCAAGTATTCTACTTGGTTGGCTTGATCGAGATATTGTAACATCTCCATGCTTCCTTCAAATTACACAAAAGCTCACCCGTGTCGGCCGGGGTTGGAAACTTGACTTTCAAATGATAAGTAGACACAATGGCATGAAAGTTATTGAGGGCAGGTCAGCCAATGATGATATTATAGATGAATGGGGCGTCAACCACAAGGTAATTCAGCATTAAAGTTCTCCTTCGAGGAGCCTCCCCAAAAGATGTGGACAAGTCAATTGACCCCTTCGGTATGATCTCCGATCCCTCGAATCCGACTAGTGGCGTGCGCATAGGTTGGAATTTCAACTTGCCCATGTTTATCCTCTTTAGTATGGATAAGAAGATGACATTCGCTGAGTTGCAGTTGTTGATCAAAACTTTACGCACCTCAAAATTTGCAATCTCCATAGAAACGACCATTAGATAATCTATCTTGTGATCAATATTTTTGCCCTCGAGATGGGCCAGATCGGCATTTGTAAATGAAATGGGTTCTGCACTTGTTGAGAGATGGAAAGTTGTCTCTACAGGCGAAGCTTTATTGAACGAGCCTCCTCTGTGTTTGCCTCCGAGCAGACTTAGAGTCCCCCCAGTGGGACCTCCTGCAATCATGTCAATCACCCCTCTAATGGGTGGGCGATCTTTTTGGGCAGGCTTTTTTCCTTTATCGTCTCTCCTAGGGCTAACCGATCTTTCTCTATGGAGAGTCCGATCGGTTTTGCCCCCTTTAGTCTGGGCATCCATGGTTATGTATATTTTGAGGTGGCCCTGCCTGATTAACCTCTCAATCTTATCTTGGAGATTGAAGCACTCATCGGTATCATGCCCCTTCTATTTATGGAAGTGACAGTATTTCTTTGATTTCTTCATGGCTTCAGTCTCCATCAATTTCCTAGGCTTTTTAAGGAGGTTATCATGTTGGATGGCATATAGGACCTCCTTTTTCAGGATGTTCAACGATGTATAGTCATGGAAGCATTTGATCGGAGATCGACCTTGCTCTTTTTGTTTCTGATTGTCTCTCTCCTTCTTTTTTTTTTCTCGACATCAAAGGAATCAAACTTGAGTTTGTTCATTTTCTCCTGGGTTATATATCTTTCTGCCAGGTCGAGCAACTTCTCCATCGACTTGGGCCGTGCTCACACCAAAGCATTGGCGCATTCTTTATGCCAAAGCCCTAGGAACAATATGTTGATTAAGAACTTAATCTTGGGGTTATCAATTTTCAGTATCTCCGTATTAAATTTGGTAAAGAAGTCTCGGAGGGATTCCCCCTCACCTTGCTTGACAATATGAAGGTAGGTATGGGGGAGCTTGGCTTTTCTTCTGCTAGCAAACTGGTGCAAGAATTTATCGCATAGCTGGTCATAAGAGTAAATCGATAATGGTTCAAGCTTCACAAACCAGTTTGGTGCGATGCCTTAGAAGGTGGTCACTAGCATTTTGACACAGATGTATTCATTATGTCCATGCAGCTACATCATGTGCTTGAACTACATGAGATGCTCATTGGGGTCGGTAGAACCATCTTACCTAAACAGATCGGTAGAGACTTTAGCGTCTACGGCGATGTGTTCGTTGATGATTTCCTAAACGAATGGGGACCCTCTCTCTCAATAAGACCTTTGAGGAGCCTCCAAGTTTGGTGCTCTATCGGTATTTCTCCTTGAGATCTTATCGAGATATTTGTTTAACTGCTGGACTTGATGAGATACTTCTTCCCACTCGTCCCAATCTGCCTGGGTTCTAATCAAGACCCGATCTAAGATGCTCGACCCTATTTTGCTAAGGGGCTCGAATGGGCTGATGCGCTAAATCTACAAATTCTCCTCTCTCTTGGCAGTAGTCATGCCTAGAGTGTTTGACCTTATTGCGCTACATGGCTCGATTAGGTTTGGCGTGATCTATTAAGTTCGCCACCTCTTCTCACACTTCTGGATATCTCCTTTCTTTCTGCGGGCATCTAGGACTAACTTTATGCCTGACGGGTGGCTGCCTGGCTTCTCGGTAGGAGCGACCATTCTCTAGGGACCTATTTTTTGATGGGGGCGGCTGCGAAGTTGCACTGGTGATGGGTGCGGGCACTGTAGTGTGCTTGTTCAGAATGGTAGATAATTGGGCTGATATCTGAGCAAAAATCTGCTCACTTATCAGTTGTATCAATTGGGGAATGGTGAGCATCACTACCTGCTCTGGGGGGCACTAGTGCCTAGAGCATATGTATCTTGCTGGGGGTTAGGGAGAGGTGGAGAAGTGGACCTCTAGTTCTTTTTCTTTTCGGATACTACTTTGCATGTGTTTATCATTTTTCTTGCTGTAATCTCAATGGGTTCCCACAGATGGTGCCAAATGATACAGCTAAAAGCTGTGTATAGAGAAAAAGGGAGTTGTGCTATGGGTAAATCGATCAGGGAGGTCGAGTACTCAGGATTGTGTATAACTTGGGGCTTGAGATCTGCAACCATAACACACGTTAAACTAGCCGAGGTGTCCTTGACTAAGATACTCTAATGCTCAAGTTAGTTCTGATTGAGATGAAGAGATCGAACAGAATATAGAGAAAATAAGGCTTATAGTGTATTGGGCATTACCTTAAGCGCAGTTGAGCCTGAAGTATTTATAACTTTTTGTTGACATGATTTGACCCTAGTACTCTTATCATGTGTACTAACTTTTATCTTTGCCAGGGGGTTGGTGGTCATTCTATATCTAGATCCTAGTACTATGCCAGTGGCTAAATCTCTTATTTTTCCAGATGAATAGTACTAGTGGAGGCGCGTCTCTGCCAAAGTTGGTGGCAGCGGCTGTGTCGGCTATCATGTATTATTAATGCGGAGACATACAACCTGTGAGACTAATAAACATAGCATGGATCCAAGTCAATACCAGAGTGGGTCTTGAGGTCGATACATATCAACTAGATTTAAATATTCGAACTTCTGGAGTGGTTCTGAGGTTGATACGGGTCGACTGCAGACCCTATCAAATGAGGTCAATACTAGTCGACCAAACAAACTTATCGTTGGGCCTCCTGGGCTATCTCATTTGTTGTTGGGCATGTTGGGCCTATTGGATTATCCCATATCATACTCCATACAAAGAATATATATATAATAGTTCCATATATGAAATACCCCTAAAAATTTCTCAATAGGGATATTAGATTTAAAACCAAAATTTTATTTGCTATGTAATGAATGGTAAAATTTTGGTAAAAAGGGATTTAGAATGTGACATTTTGGAAAAACTGGAGGTTTTCATTTGATGTTTAGAATTCGAGGGACCAAAAATTAAGCTAAACATGGTTTAATTAGAAAAATTCATAGGGCTAAATTGCAATAAAAATGGTTCAAAAGGGTCAATTTAAGGCACTAATAAGTCATAGGGTATGATTAAAAATTGAAATAAAACTCCAGGGGTCATTTTGTAATTCTTGAAAATTAAGTTTATATATTGCAGAAACCACCCCATTTTTTCTCAAAATTTCACATCAATCCTCCTTCACCCTCTTCGGTAATCCACCATTGGCACTAGCGAACCTCGAAACAAATCATACCATTACCCTCCTCTCGGCTTAAGGAACTCACCAATACCAAGAACTGTTGAAAATGGATGGAATTTGAAAGCAAAAGCTTGGCAAGATGGGCAACGGCAGTGGCGACATTACCAGCATTGAGAACTTAGGTTCTTGTGGTAGGTTTTGATGGGTTCAGGTCAAGATGGTGGTCTCAACTTTCAGTTCTAACCACCAGCGGTGAAGGAATTAAGGAGTATAGGCGACGGCAGCCAATGGTAGAGCAGAAGATTTTAGGGCAAAATTGATCGTCAATTTGGCGACTATTCCTAAAATTGATTTAAGGGGTTTGGAAGAACTCGGCGAGGCGCATCGTGTGGTGGCGACGAAGCTAAGTTCTAGCAATAGGTGGTGGTGGCGACTTCGACGGACTTGAGATAGAATTTCCTCCTTGACATTATGAATGCATTCATAGTGGTCTTGGACAATGAATAGACTTCAAAATTAAGCTATTGGTAAAAACCCCTGTTGAAAATGAATTTGCCACCCATTTGAGTTTGGATGTCTTGTTGTCATATATTTTCATGTACTTTGGTATGATTGGTAATAGTTGTTAAAATAAAACTTAACTATTGTTAATTAATCTAATTAAGGTAATTAAAACCCTACATTTGTGTAATGTTGTAAGGGATAACTGCTATTAGAAAACATAAGAGAATTTCTACCGATTGATTGGATTGTTAGACATGGGCTTAGAATATTGAATTGTGTATTACTGGTCTTAAGAGTGACTTGAGACTTACAAGCACCTCGCTAGTACATTTTAGAGAAATAGGTGCACATTACCTATGGAATAAAATTTCTGATTGTTTCTACATGCTCGAAATATGTTAATTTTAGTAAAATAGCCTTGACAATTGAAAAGAATAAAAAATTAATTTAGTGTGAATTGCCATACTCGACCTAAATCGAAGGATTGACTAAATTAAGACACCACTTGAAATGGAAAAAAAATTATAATATTAGGACCTATTAATAATTTATTACTATTAAGAGAGTACCACTTAAGTGTAATAACATTTATGTGTGTTTATTGGCGAGGACTCAGACATTCTATGGCAGTAGGATGCTAGCAATATCGCTGTCATGATTGAGGTGAGGGTATAGCCTTTCTTTCTTCTGGGAAATGAATTATCTCCATTTTTTGAAAATTCTCTATTTTCCTATTTGTCCGTGTTTGTTTGTAATCGTTCTGCTACCTAGAACTTCCTTTTATGTTATCATTTTCTTGTCCCTTATACCTTATAGCTTTGTTGATTGACCTCATGCTCATTGTTAGCTTACGCAAATATATTTATTTAAAGTGGTTCTATCTATCTATTTACAGTATAGTTTCTTTGAGTTTATTATTTTTCATGTCATTTGAATGGCCTTGTCGGTTGATATAATGTGTAATTTGCTATTCCTATCTAGCATTTGGTTATATTCATGTTCAGGATTTTGAATTTATATTTCTACCTATTGCCATTATGCCATGTTACCCTTGGGGATGCCCTAAGAAGTTTGTTATCTGTAGGGACACCACGGGAAGTGGGGCTTGAGATTAGGTCTGGAAAGATGACTGGGCAGAACGGACCTACGGTGACTAGTCTCCCTTCTGGTACCCACTCATGATCCTGACTTGCAGGTAGCTGTCTATGAGTGGTGGGATCCAGTATGTGGCTGGCCGTACCACATGTTAGTTATTTCATGCCGAGTTGAGTGCTCGAGCAATGGAGAGATAATGAAGATTTTATGCTATATTTATTTCCTATTTTGCTTGTTATGTTTTGTTCTGGGAGTAATAAAGCTGGATTTTGCCAACAATTTTGTTGAGTTTTGAATGTGGTATCTGTAATGATGTTTCATTATGTCATGTTTTTATTATTACATGTTTCATTTGCTTAAATTTTTGTTCTATCGACACATTGCTTATTGCTTTCCAACATCTTGGTTTTTCTTCCATTATTTTGCCTTATTGTATTTTGAATTGTTGGATTCATTTTCATTAGTCTCCATTGACTCCCTGTGGTATCCCCTCACCAAGTCCTTAGAACTTACCTTCTTGTTGTTTCCCAATTTTTTCCCGGACAAGATCCGAAGAAAGATAGATGGTCTAAAGCTTGCCCTAGTATTGGTGTATATATTTTGTAATAGACTAGGGATTTATGTATATATGGACTTGACTTGGTTGCTTTTAACTCTTAGTTACCTAGACCTTTGGGGATGTTGTGTAACTAATCACGTAAGCTTAACATTACATTCTCGTATGTAATTATCTATGTGTTTTTGGGCCTTGTCGATTTAATTTATTTTGATTGTTATTATTATTATTATTATTATTACTATTATTATTATTATTATTATTATTATTATTATTATTATTATTATTTTTGGGTACTATGCTTTAGGCTGAATAGGTAGTATTTTTGGTCAAGTCCCCAAATTTGGGTGGGGTGCTACAATATATGTATATATATTTATGTATCATATTATATATCATACGATATGATATGTTGTATCCATATATAAATACCAAAAAAAATGATATATCTAGCTTATATTGTTATATCATATATTATATTTATATATATAGTGTGTACTATATTTATACATATATATGTATAACACTATATACATATTCAAATTATAAATGGATCAAATTAAGCAAAATCTTTATTCACTTCATTTATTTCAGATTATGAACTTTTTTTTATTGAATTATGTTAACCAAAACTTTTATCAATTAAAGATCTTAAATAATCAAATTAAATTTGAATTAAAATCTACTCTATTAACAGCCTTAATTATATATAATATAGAATTATTGTAATGCTAAGTAATAGAAAAAAAATTAATTTTACAGATAATAAAAATAAATATAACAATGTTAATAATATCTATAATAAATAACCTGTAACATTGATTTTCAAAACAATCAATTTCAAAAATATTGATAGCGAAAAATTTATCAAACAAAAGCGGCATAAGGTATCCAATAATTCTAATATCTCTCCATATATATATTTTTTATTTTATTATTACTATATCTCTTCATATACAATCTATTAAATTTAATATAATTTTTATTTTTTTAATAATCTATTTAAATATAAACTCATTTCTAATTTATGATTACAGACTATTTTTTCAAGATTTGAAAAAAATGAGAATGAAAATAAAATCAAACGGGCCTTTTAGTGATTTCAACTACTTTTGCGGTGAGGAAAATATTTTAGAATAAACTACCTAGCCACAAATTTTGGAGCTTCAAAGAAAAATCAACGCACGCGAGCTTGCGAGGCCACCCAACCCCACTAAACCTCAATTCTGCAAAATCTCTCCGCAAACCCTGTCCGCTAATACCCCCCATTAATGGCGTCCGCAACATTTCTTCAGCTGCCATCATCATCATCATCATCATCTTTCGTCCTTCCTTTCAAATCCAGCCAACCTCTTTTCCCTCAGACCATTTGCGTTTCGAGAAACCTCAGCTTTATGATCAAGGCCTCAACATCCACTGACTATTCTGCACCATCCATTTCCAAGGGAAAGCCTAGCAGCTGGCAGTGGAAATTCGAGGGCAATTCTGTGAATATCCACTTTGAGAGGCTCGAAAAGGATGGCGCTGCTGATCAACCTCGCAAGAATATTCTGATGGTGCCCACCATATCCGACGTCAGCACCGTCGGAGAGTGGAGACTTGTGGCTGAAGAAATCGTTGGGAAGAATGGTGGGATCAATTGGAGTGCGACTATTGTGGATTGGCCCGGTCTGGGGTACTCGGACCGGCCGAAGCTCAACTATAATGCTGATGTAATGGAGAGGTTTCTAGTGGATTTTGTCAGTTCGCCTGATAGTCCGATTTCCAACTCTGTTTCAGGTGCATGATGCGGCATTTTATCTTTCAATTATGAATTCTGATGCTAATTTCTTTGTGCTTCCGTTTCTGGTTTTGTGCAAATATGTTATGGGTTCCCCTGCTTGGTTATCAGTTCTTTATTTTGGAATATGGACTGATTCCTGTGTTTCTTAAGGTCATCAATTAAGTATTGGTTTGATTGTGAATATGAAGAATACGATATGAGGATAGGCTTAATGAATTGAAGATTATGCCCAAAGACTAATAGTTGTTGTATGCCACCCACTCATTCATCGTAAAAATTACGGCTTTAGTCTTAGTATATATTGAACATGAGATTTTTCATTATAAATTGTATAGTGGAACATTATCTTTTATACGGCCATTTTCTCCCTGGCACCATTAGAATGAGAGATTTGGATTCCTGGTCCTAGTCAGTGGAGTACTGTGTGTTTTGATTGCTAATTTTGTTTGCCTTACAGCATTCAACTTATATTGAGGGCTTGCGATTGTTCTTGTCAAAAACTAGGTGATTTTTAGCTGACTCTTATTAGACCAATTGATTGGAGTAGGAAAAAAGAAACACAGCTTCGCCAATCAACTGACAGGACTTCCACAGTTCTAATTGCTGTGAACCTAAGACAGCAATGCAATCAAGGAGAGTCAAGGCAATGGGGAAGTTTATTAGTGCTGTAACCAAAAAGGATGTGATGTAGCTGGGATTTCAATTGGCTCTATTAAGTTTTGGGAAACCACTTAATTGATGAGAAAGAAATGTAAGTGCTCAAAGCTGGAAGTTTGAATACAAAGGATTATAGTTCCTAAAAGATAAAAATCCTTTGAAGCCACTTAGAAAATAAATAAGTGAAGGATGGAATACTAAACACCTGAAAAAGAACATCTTGTGCACCAAATTGAAAGAGGGGTGGAGTTGTTGGTGGGATTCAGTTCTTTGTCTTTTTTGACCTTATAAACTTCTTTTAAAAAGAAGCCATTTGATATTCCCTCTTTCAAGCTAATTAAAATTTTCTTTCCTGATATTTAGAGCCTCTTTCAAATTTAAATCAGTGTGGGATTATAGTTTATCTGCAATACTCCTCTGAATTCTGATATGATTTATCTTTGTCATTAATTATATCTATCTATTTTGGTCTTTGCAACTGAATTTAACATTTTGGTCTGGAGGACCGGGAATCTCAAAGCTTTTTGTTGCCGAAGTTTCTAAAATTTTTTGGTAAATCAAATTTTTGTAGTCAGTGTGCCAAATCAGCTGCCAAATTTTTTGTAGGCTGGTGAAATATTAGCTGCTTATTCAATATCGGTCTTTTGTACTACAACTTGGGTTTTCTTCAAGAAATCAAGAATATTGTCTGGGATCAAAAGGTCTAAGGTGAAGAATCATGATCCAAAGTGTTTAAGACAATGATAAGCGCTGGAGTTGGGGTGAACATTGTCAAATGGAAGAAATGGCCTTAGCTTTAAAGTTGTTAGAGATGGGGCTAATATTCAACAGGAATCTGGGGAAAGTTCTTTTAAAAATTTCCTAGTAAAGGAGATGATGGACTGAACAAGAAAACAATTGTGCAACAGCACAAAAATTCAGCAATTCTCTTTCCAGAATGTTCTTTCTGTTGCATTGACACTCAATTCCTTGTTCAATGCTTAAGTTCAGTAGTATCTCATTGCATTATCTATGTCAAATGGCAATCCATCTCTTCTTCTCCATCTCTTCTTCAGTTTAGTACATAGATAGCATTGACTTTGAACAAGTATTGTTTCAGAGTTCACGTATTTTGATGTGTTAAATTTTACTTTTGACAATGTAACTTTCAGGTTGATCTCCAGTTTCTTTGGTTGTGTCGATGTATAGCATCTAGGTAATTTATGTCAATTAACATGTGAAAAACTGAAGGGATGTTTTTTTCCTTCTCTGACCAATAGGACTGGTGGAAGTTGGATTAAAATCACTTTGCACTCAGTGAGGGCACTAGCATGTCAATATCAGTTTAATCCAGTAAACCAATAAGATTTAGAAGAAAAACGGATATGTGTCATCTTAATGTGATTTTCTTCAAGGTGGAGATCATCTCTCATTCTCTCTACACGCTAGCAGTATGGAATAGCATTTTTTTATCTATTCCATAGCTCCTCTTCATATGTGTATTGAAACTCCTTGGTTGTACTTTGTGCATTTAACATTCTTGCACTTTGTGCTCATTGCCTTCATTTCGTGTATATCTATGTACTTGCAAACTCATTAGATTTTTGATTGATAAATTTCAAAACTTGCTCCTTAAATGCACTAGTTGAAGTGGCTGACCAATCTGGCTTTGATATCATGTGAGGCTTGAGAAATTTTGTTCATTTTTATGGATATAACATCAACTTGATAGAACAATTTTGATATATATTATCTAAAAATTCTGTACATGCTAGTAATTCTGCATGGTTAGGACAGATTCCTGGCCTAGTTCCTAACTTAAGATGTTAAGGTTATCCTGGGCACTTCTTGCTTTGATGGATGACTTTTCTTCATGTATTGGAATGGCAGTAGAGCTTCTAGAATAGTGCTGGGCCTGTGCTTTGATTTTTGCATCTGTCACAGCGCATGGGTGCTGAGCTTTTGATGATCTTTTGCTCATGGGACCATGTTTGTAGGAAAAGTGATGGGGATCAAAGGCTACCATTCTAGTTGCATTGTAATGTCGTGGAATGATTGCGGCTGTTCTGTGCATTTTTTAGCTTAAGATACTCAGAAAATTCAAAAAAATTTTGAAAAATATTAATAGATGTAAAAATGTCTATTATAATATTCATATTAGCTAATTAGATTGTGGTTTGTCTTCATATTTAATAAATTGATTAATTTTCTTTTAAAGAAACATCACTAATAATAATAGAAAACACAACAAATATCTTTATTCAAAATTGTGTTAATTATGAATATTAATTATACAAATATTAAATAATTTTATGTCTTAACCCATAAACTAACAAAGTCAAGCTAGCACTGGCACCTCCACCTCCAAGTAGCTCCCGGACAAGAAATTGTTCTTGTGAGTCCACCCCAACTAGCACCACCATCACCACCACCACCCAGTAGCTACTTCCTACAAGAAATCTGTTCTTGCCTAGGCCCCACCCTCGTCGCCACCACCATCCGAATAACTCTCCCAATTCTACCAAATTGTTCTCAAGCTCTAAAGAGACCCTATTATTCTGCTACATTAAGGATGCGGCAATTTGATTTTTCAGATTGTTGTGTGTTCCTCCTAATTTTTGCTATTGTAGAGTGTGTTCCGAAGTCACAATCGATTCATAAGGTTGTGGTGGAACACTGAGCTGTTCCAGCTGATTTCTTAGTGTTCCAGCGAACTATGCAAATGGAACTACGGGTTGAAATGATTCAAATTCGACTTGAACTTTAAGCATTGGGTTAAGCTCGAGCCTGAGCCCAATCTAGACGTATCGAATTTGAGCCTGAGCTTAGTTATTGATTTTTTTAAAAATTAATTTTGAATTTTTGAATTATGTTTTGATTTTTTTTACCATCCTTAGTATCATTATTGTTTATATTTTATCTATTATATTAATGTATTGTTTTAAGCTATTTTTATAATATTAAAATACATAATAATTGTTATTAGTATGATAATATTATTGTTATCTTATTTCAATAAATATATTTAATTTAATATTATTATATATAATTATGAAAAAATTTCACTTTGTTATTAATGTAAATAGTAATATTGTATTTCTTATTACTAATAATAAATTTAATATTTAAAATATAAAAAATATAAAATATAAAAGCTCATGAGTTGGATTGCAAGCTTCACAGGCTTTTGCACACCTATATTTGAGCTTGAACTCAAGTCAATGAAGAACTTGAGATCGAGCCGAGCCTTACTCTAGCTCACTAGGTTCACAAATTGGCTTGGCCCATTTTTTATCCCTGCTTGTTATATGTCGCGTTGAAATAAGGTCTCATTAGTTGCACTTTTTAGACATGCAACTTTACTAGAGGATATTTAAGTGAAGGATAGGTAGCATTACCTTATATTATTTTTTGTGCTTTCCCAACTCTTTGAAGGTACGAGTAGGCTAAGAATCCATAATATAATATTATAAAAAGGCTAAATAAAACTTATCTACTCCTCTCAAGAATCTAATCATGCATTTAATAAGGATTTAGATCCAAAAAAAATTATCTTGAATGTTAAATCCAAAGGTAGGATGAGAAAGACTCCAATGAACTTTTCAAAGGAGTAATCACACACAGCAGAAAGTCACCAATGGATGACTGCCTTCCACAACTCCAAAATTGCTCAAAATTTACAGAGAGCACCTCAACACACTAAGGAAGATGTAAAAATTTTGTGCCAATCAGATCTTCCAGATCCCTTCAAATCTGGGACGAAAGGAACTGGACAGCAATGGATCACCAAAGAGCATCAAATCCCCCAAGTGTTGGACCTCTAATGTAATAATCCACACATCCAGTGATAGCTTTAATCAGCCTCAAATCTGCTAGATAATGAGAGGATGAAGGTGAGGGTGTGATGGTTAAGAGAGAATTGGAGAGGGAGAGAGTTTGGAGGGTGTGAAACTTTAACACATGAAAAATCACACCTTTGAAGGGAAAATGGGAATCTTTTTGGATTAGCCATCTAATGACCAGCCATGCAATATTTATAGAGAGGATGGAGTGATGCAATTTGTCATTACACCTCCTACGCTTAGTTGGCCAACTTGCCAACCAACTTTATGTGAATTTCACATGCATTTGCATTTAATTTGTATCTTCATTTCATCTTATCAAATGTAATGCATAACTATAATTAAATTCAACTGAACTCTTTCATTTGAAATTCCCTCCAAAATTCAAATTCTCATTTTAATTAAATTAACTTTTTAATTTAATTAATTGGTTTGAGTTAACTCTTTAGGTCAATTAACTTAACTCTTTAAGTTAACTTGACTAATTAATTTTCACATGCCACCAATTAAGCTGACTCTTTAATTTAATTGGTCTAATTTAATCAGTTAATTGAATTCTTCTCCAAAACCGTAGAGGAGAATTTTCTAACGCCTTTCTCCCATTGAGTAGAACTTCCTTTAGGCTTTGTATGTAATCCATTAGGTTCATTCATGCATTAGACATGGGCTCACAACTAATTGTGATAATTTGAATATTGAAATATTCACATTGGTTTAAATTTCTTTAAACTAATAATTTTTTCAATTAATTTCCATTAATCGAAGAATACCTAATCTCCATGGTCAATGTTTAGTAGCAAGTCTATAGAGTCCAATTAATTGGCTGAAATGAATTTGTTCTGATGAACCATTCTAGCTCTATGCTTGCCATATAAATACAGTCTTTCCATCTTATATTTTCCAAAAGAGGTATAGGGCAAAATATTTATCGATTCTCCAATAGCTTCAATAACTATGTTTCTAATTCCTATGTTCGATTCCCCTTTATGACCTCATTTTTGAAAAACTCCTTTTTCAAATTGTCATACTACCTTGTGCAAGGATTTTTTGGAATCAATTTTTATAGAATATATAGGAGATGTATTTGTCCTTCACAACGATGAGGAGACGGATCTCATCTTGGATCTTACAAACATCTATATCTAAGTAACTCATGCCCAATCTCAACTCGGATGACCCACTACGTGGTCAATGAAAAGTTAAAAACATGGGGACCTAAACACAAGGTTATAATGGATCCTCACGTCAAAGGATTAATTATATGTACTAGTGTAAGCTGATAACTTGCCACTCCGGCTATTTAGTGGATTCTAAGGGCAAGTTTTCAATGAACTTGTTATTTAACAAGCATCCACTAATATGCACTTATATCTAATATGAATTGCTCATGAAATGGAACAATATCTAACTCTTTGGATTTATGTATCGTTAATGCAAGTCTATCTGAATTTTAGATACCTTGTCTCTTAAAATTCTATGACTTAGAATATTTAAAATCCTGCCCTTGTTAGACTTATTTCATGATCACCACCTAGTGCTAAACCAAGTCCTATAGTCATATGTGATTTAGGGACTTTAACTAAATGCAACTGAAGTAAAATAAACATAAGATAAAGATGACAATTTAATATGAATATCATTAAATTAAAATTGTATCATAAGTAAAAATAATTTACATGCCAATCTAATTGGGTACAGGTACTATTTTGACACTTTTTTCATCCTTCGACAAGATATAATTCAAGCTCCTCTTATCTATATTAGAGGCAAGCCAAAAGTTGAATTTTAAGCAAAAAGCTAATTGATTGAGTCTATTTGCGGAAATGAAATCAAGGGCATAGTTTAAGAATTGGTGGTAGGTCAAAGAGAGGTGGGTGAGGTGGAGGTGTCTTCATATCTCGTGATCAGAGTAAGGTTAGAAGCACTATGGGTTGTTGAAATGAAGCCGATGCCATCGGTAGCAGTTGGTGTGTTAGGTGTCAAGGAAAAGAGAAAGAGGTGGGGAAAGCAACTGTTGAGTACTAAGGAAAAAGAGGAAGAAATGGGAAAGAAGAGAAAGTGGAAAGGGGGTGGTGGCATTGAAGCTGAAGCCATTAGCTGACAAGTTAGTATAGGTGAGGAAGAAAAGAGAAAGTAATTGGAAGAAAAGAAAGAAAGAGGGAGAAGAATGGGGAAAGAGGAAAAGAAAGAAATGTTAAAAAGGTAAATAAAATTAAAAAATTACAAAAATATTTAGATGACTATTGTTGCAATAATTTTTCTAAGAAGTTCAAAAGCCTTCCATACAATTGCACTTTCTAAACTTGACATCACTTTGACTTATGGCTCACCACTAAAATAATCATTCTTAAAAGCAAACTCTCAAAACACAACAAACATAATTTTCAAGAATATTTTGCAAAACCCAACCAGACAGGCCCTCATATCTATGAAATTACCTTCAATTATCATTAAAAATCAAAATGCTTTTGAAGGATTTGTTTCTCCTCCTCTATAATCTTCCTTGGGGTACCAGAAGGAGTTTATGGTAGTCATAGTTGTAATGCGTGCTATAGCGCATAGTGCAGCGAGGAGCAAGGACTGCGCTTTGCAGCACCTTGTACTATGGGTTCCTAAAGGCTTGCACCTCAGCAGGCCTTCTAGGTTCTAGAACCATAGGGCTTTAGACTAAAATTTATTGCATTTCGCCTTTTAGTTTATAATTAGAAAATAGGGTTTGTCTTCTATTTCGTTACTCTATTGATTGTGTTTGCTGAACAATTTAAGATATCTTTTATTACTATTTTTTATTTTTAGTTGGGAGAATAATATTTTCGACCAGGCACAGCAAATGTGGACTGAGCAAGATCTGATTTGGGACCTTTTTACGAACCTAATGTTGATAAATCTGCAAGTCTAGAAATTCATTTTGGCCAACCCTCATTCCTAAATAAATCGAAAATGGTGGATGGTAAAACCCACAACGGATCGTGTCCTTCAAGTTGCATGTTGCTTTCTACTGCATCATTTCAATTATATATTTTATAATTGTTTAAATTTATTGGCATTCTTGGCGTACAGCTATATTATAAAAATATGAAAATATTTTTATGTGGTGTGCTTTATTTCAATGCAATGCACGCTTTTGTTGTGCTATTCGTGATATCTCCCAAGAGACCTTTGCGCTATAGTGCACATTGCCTTCTTAATGACTATGATGGTAGCATACGGCTGATTCTTTCCTAGTAGAGTTTAATAATGTGGTCCTCACAGCTATGTAAAAACAGAAAGATGTGCCTTTTGTTCCTCTTAATGTTCTACGCTGAATCGTCATCACCTTTTCAAGTTACGGGTACTAGGTTGATGTTTGACAGTAACTGTTGTCACAATTTGCAGTTAAATAATAGGTTGCCTTGTTAACTTCTTCATATTGATACTGTGAATTGGGGCATTGAGTTTAAAATGGCTCAAGATGAAATAATAGCTGGCATGGTCATTGTAGGCTCAAGCTCAGATAATGTCAGTTGTGATGATCATGGCTTCTACATTAGAAACTTTCAATATTTTTACTGTTTTATATATTAGTTCATGATTAAGTGGAAAATAAGTATTATTTTCAAACTAACTCTAATGTCTAATACTTTAACTGAGTCAAGCCTATTATGGGTTGACCCTCATTGCACTCAAACTTGATTCACAGATTGGATGGTCCTAAATGTATAACTCAAACTCTGCCTTACTGAAACAAGCAGTCTTTATAGGCTTCTCTTGTTAAAAGGTAGTTCATGATAATACCCCCTTACCAATTGATAGTCCTGTGTTCATTTTGTTTTATTATTTTTCCATATTGCCTTACCAATTCCTTTTCATGGATCATCTGTTTTGCTCTCCTTTCATGAATATAATATATAATATAGTTGTTGAGGCAAAAGCCATCTCATGCTGTATAGTTTCTTTGACCACATTTATACAAATAAAAACTCCTGCTAATTTTGTCGTTTTGTGACACAGGTAATGAGTATGTGGTCTTTGGAGGAGGGCATGCTGCAACCATAGCAGTTCGGGCTACAAAAAATGGTTTCTTGAAGCCAAAAGCCATTGCTGCTGTTGCACCCACCTGGGCTGGTCCCCTTCCTATTGTGTTTGGTAGAGATTCCAATATGGAGACTAGGTAGAGATTGAATCATATACCTTCTGTATACTTGATAACTCATGTGGGCTAATTACGAAAGTTTTTCATTCTGGGTATCATAATTTGTTGGACAGTGTGTTACATTGCTGTCCTTATAAGCCTGAAACAATGATTTGAGATTTGACCTCGTGATGGCGTATGGTGAAAAGTTGTATATCTTGCATTGCTAACATTTTCAAAATATTATCCACAAAATTACAACCTGAATGTTTTTTTAGAACAATTTAAATAATGCATTATGTGTTGCTGCATTTGATTGGTGCTGGTATAATTACTCATAGTGATTTCTTGTATACCTGAGCGGATATAGTAACTTCCAACTTGCTTCAATAACTTCAACTGATTATCCTTGTCACCCCTTTTATATTGTGAATTTACAGGTATGGCCTTCTGAGAGGGACTTTGAGGGCTCCGGCTGTGGGTTGGATGATGTACAATGTGCTTGTGAGCAATGAGAAGGCGATCCAGTCCCAGTACAAATCTCATGTATATGCAGATCCTGAAAATGTGACTCCCAGTATCATTGAGAGCCGATATGCGCTTACCAAACGGAAAGGTGCCCGTTATGTGCCTGCCGCTTTCTTAACTGGATTGCTTGATCCTGTAAATTCCAGGGAGGAGTTTGTAGAACTATTTGCAGGCATAGAAGGAAAGATGCCTGTCCTGGTTATGTCAACTTCAGGCTCACCGAAGAGGTCAAAAGCCGAAATGGAAGCTCTCAGGGGAGCAAAAGGAGTGAGCAAGTTTGTGGAAGTGCCAGGTGCTCTGCTGCCTCAAGAGGAGTATCCTAAGGTTGTTGCTGGAGAACTATATAGGTTTTTGCTGGAGAAATTTGAATTGAAGGCTTAAGAAATTATTCTCACTTGCAAAATGGTGGAGAACAGAGGTAAATAGTGTTCTATTTAATAGATTATCAAGTTGTGGCAAGTCTGATTTCTTTCAATCATATGATTTGTCAATGTGGTAACACATGATAATCTTGTGGATTAAAAACATTGAATCTGATATATGCAGAGTCACATTATACACATAAATTCATGGGATATATCCTTCTTGCTTTGTATTATCTCTCAAAATTAGTTGATATTCAGTCATTTTGATCATTTTTAGGAGCTATTATGGTTATGTTAAATCTCACATGTAGACATGTAAATTTTGAGCTAAAACATGCTGTTGACAAATGACAATCTTATCAGTGGCTTATCATTCGAATTTTATTTTCAGTTTTCTGTAACCCTGGTAAAATGGTATATTTCTTTTCTTTTGTGCACTTCAAATGATCTCAAATCCGTCCGTTTCTTTTCTTCTTTACTCTTGTGCATTAGTATAGGTTAGTCATTTACGCTCTTATCCATTCTATGTGTTCTGGATGTGGAGTACTGAATCTAATGATGTTAGCCACATGGGAGATAGGCATTACTCAATGAGCTTTCATTAAAGGGCTTTTTAATCAAAAGAAAGAATCACTTAATAAATTAGCAAGATCATATGAAGATGTTTTGCATGTGGGAAGAAACAAAGTTTATGAAGATACATAAAAATTTCTCCAAAGCGTTCAGCATAAAGGTGCTTCAACATGCATTGCAAATTCAGTTCTTTGAATTGTATCTTTCTTGTTGAAAGTTATGTGTGCCTTCACCTAGATTCTTACAGTAACCACAAATTGTGGTTTTTCCTTTTCTTGTTTTCTACCATTAATAGCTAAACTCATCAAACTCAAAATACTTTTATTTAAACAAAAATCTCGATACTTTGGTGTTCAAAATAAAGTGAGAGATCACTCATTACATTATTGAAGGAGAGTGACTGCTGATAGTAAAAATGAAGAAATCCATTTTCCAAACTTGATGTTATTGAACTAGAAATAAAGTATCCATGGTACCCTTGTAGCAGAACATGAATAGAGCTGCAGATTTGCTGTTATATGATCTGCTTGACCTTATTTACCAAAGATCTCTGTTCAAGGCAGACTTTGCTAGAAATTTACTCGTGTTGTATTCGGGAATTGGTCTGTGAGAAGGGTGATTGCTTCAGAATGGCTACTGAGGATGTGAATGAGGTTATATATCCCTCCTGTAAACTTATTACACTGCCAAGTTATATTACGCCAGCAATTGGGAACGAAGATGTAGTAATTTATCCCTGGGTTATCTCCTGCCGTGGTTATGCTAATGCTATTATTAACCCCCAGATTTGATTCTATTAATCACATGCGAGAGTCCTGGTCTGTTAGGCTAAAAACATGGCCTTGGTGCTCATCTGTAAGTAGTTTTCTGCATACACATATGCAACAGAGGAGCTGCGTCTCTTCATGACTGCTGTTACCTTGTGATAAGAGTAATGCCCCTTTCTTTGTGAGAAAGCAATATAATTTCCTATATAGAATCGCTGGCATATGATGGTGTTCATTGTCTATGTAGTTTTGTGTTTGGGATTGGTGTCAGCCTGTTTATGGATATTAAATCATAACGTACTTTAGGATAACATATGCTTATTATATGAGTTTCATGATTCATGGAGGCTGCCTAACCAAATTGCTTTGGAATAGCTAATCATGGAAATTGTTGTGCTATGAACTTTGTATTAAGCTGTATGAAGCACTCATTCTCGTGGTCATTTTGACAGCAATAAAGAACTTATTGAATCAGCTTTCTTAGTACAGGTATTAAATTGTTCTAGTGAGCCCATAATCACGATCTTAAGCCATCCCAATATTCTCTAGTTACTATTCTCCTAAAACTGCTAATCATTATGAGATGTTAATCACATGAAACTGTTGATGATTTTGTGCTGAACCCTGATACTGATGAGTAAAACTTACTCTTCATGAAACAGTACTAGTAGAACTATGCATCTGTGGCTATAATACAGTTCTTTGTAAATCACATCAGGAGACAGCTGTTGATAGACTAAATTCAAACTAACTTTATGTTTTTAATGCAGAAGTGACCATTTCTTGATATCTAACCTGCCTCTTTAACTAACATCTACCAAATTTAAGGTTTCAGAGAAAAATTCAGTGTTGCTTTGCAAAGAAATTGTGGTGTGAAGCTGAGATTGTAAAGGTAATTCCATTACTTGTTAGACTTTTGGAAATATATCGAAAAGGACAGATATTATTGTGATATAAACAGAGATTATGACTGAGATATGAATTTTTGTTTGGTGGTGAATTGCCTCTGGAAGGGGTCATTTTCATCCCACATACCATTTGCCATTGTGCCCATTTGCACTAGTTCATGTGTGTATGCAGATTAAGGGCTGGTTTTAGTGGCAGTAATATTTGACTCTGTGGCCTAATTAGTACAATTATTGGATAACTGTACGTGCGCGAATTAAATCCTGAGGCCCTGGTATCCCGTGGCCCTGCTCGTTGGGACAGATATATATATATATATATATATATGATTGTCTGATAGCAATGGTTCTTGTGTTTTATCTCTTTTGTGGGATAGTGTAAACGTAGAAGAGCTGAATGACATGGATGCATATAGCCATAGTGCGTACGATCCAGTTACCATACATTTTTGTCTTTCCCATTGCCATTGTTGGTCACATGTCTTTTATTGTACAATTTTGTTGGGTTTATAATTGTATTGATATTTTTTTAATCTATGCTCTTTAACCAAATCACTTTTGATGTGCTTTCTAATGATTTTCTTAAACTATCCCTACCTTTATCTGCTAACATATGCAAAATATAAAATATCATTTACAATCTATTAGTGCCACTTTACAACATTCTGCTGCTGCTTTATCATAGTAATTTTCTTTTATCTATCTAAAAAGATTATAAGAAACACGTTGGAATTATGGAAGAAATTGTAGTATTGTATAGTAAAATAGATATTTTTTTTTTTATTTTCCACTACTAACATTTTTGGGAACGTATATAATGTGTTGAAATTGCTAGTTGAGGATAATCTTTAATATATTTTTGCCTTAATAGTGTCTTGTTTGATGCTGCAATTTTTATTTTATTTTTTATTTTTGATTTCGTGAGTTGCAATTAGTAAATTGATAATCTTATACTTGACTTATTTGTAGCTTAACTATTTATGGAGAGAGAGTTTTTATTACGTTCTTGATATCTTAACCACTAACCATATTTAGGATGGCGATATGACCTCTTTTTGTTAAATAATTTTGTTGTTCTCTTATTATTTAATGCAAATTTCCCCGACATATGATGTGGGGCACTGTTTTTGTTATGAATTGATTTGTTTGTTTTGATATTGTATGATGGATATACTATCCAACTTAATTTTAATGTTTTGGTTCATTTTTAAAAGTCTTTAATATAGTTATGGCCTGACATGCATTTAATGCTAAACTTGACTTCTGTTTCAAGACCTTAAGGTGTGATTAAATTTGATATGCTTTTCAACTTAAGTTGAAAATGAATTGTAATTTGTCAAATGAGATAATCATGCCAAGTAAACAATCAAAGTAGGATACCAAGTTATTTAAGATATGCAAATAAATATTAGATAAAGTACATAATAATTCACTATTTATTTTAGTTATGCATATCATGTCTTATTCAAACCCACCGACAGACGAATTTTAGAGAAAAATGTCATGCTGAAAGAATTGAAAGTCGTTAAATTCGTAAATAATGTTGTTGGAAAGTAATATATTGATTTACTATTTGTAATTTGAAAGTTTATAATGCGCCAACACTTTGATTGTTTTAGATACAATAAGACTTTTTTCTCTATATTGAAGTTGTAAAATTTTCTTGTTCTCAAAATTTATTAATAACAATTGACAAATAACGCTCCTCATCTAGATTCCCCTATCTTTTCTCCAAGTTTTTCTGTTTAATAAAATGAATTTCAAAGTGAAAATCCCGTATACTTACATTTTAATACAACCTAATTAGCTACCGTCCACCATATCTTGGTAAGAACCAATTCTTTTATTATAATTCCTTTTAAATTTTTAATAAATCGTGCATAGCATAGGTGCGTTTGGGGAAGAGGCTGCAGCACACCTAAGTGTTCATCATTTAATTCGACGCAACGCACTACCCATTCCACAAAGCGTGTTGGAAATGGATTGGGTGAATTGGGCAGTCTTTAAGTACGGTGGGGCGCACTGTGAAACAGCAGTATCCCATTGGTCTGCCCTTAAGTCTTGACAAGTGCACAGCGTCACGAAGGTTTGACTTTTAATGTGTGGGGAGAGGGGCGAGGCATTAGGGATGGCTGCTTTTGTATTCAGTAATGGATGGATAAGGTGGTGCTGCGAAATTTCGGAGTTGCCATAATGAAAGAACTTATTGCTTGGTTGTCCGGCCCTCTTCGCCGACTCCCAGCCCTACGGATCAAAGATCTCCGGTCCGGGCATCTGCTTTCAAAGCGGTTTGACTTTTAATGCGTAAGTTTTAACGCTGAAGTCAACACCGCAGCCCTATGCATCCACACATGCATTGAATCATTTGTCGGGTTATGGGTCCCACCTACGCACGTGGCGTGGCAATTAAAAATGAGATGAATTGTGGAAAATATTTTGAAAAAAAAAGGTATTTCGAAAAGTGGAATTGAATAATGCGGTGATTGTTTATTTTTGCTTTTGGAGGTAGATTGAAAATATTTGGAGAGAAAAATATTTATTTGAAAGTATTTTGAAAAAAGAATAATTTTATTGTAGATATCACCTTAGTTAATTTTTATTAAGTTGATAGGGTAAAATGAATATTTTAATATTAATTATAAATATGCATATATATAGATGGATTGATTGGTATATGTATATAAACATATGAGCATTGAGGAATGATTTTTTAGGATGAATAGTAAAAAATATATTTTGTAATAATTTTGTGTGTTTTGAAAAATAAAGTTGGGGAATATAATATTTTATTTGTTCAAAATTTGAGAGTTGGACACTATTTTGGGGATGGCATACAAATAAGGCCTATATTTTCTTATATTGTGCTCAGACAGGATTTTTTTTTTTTTTTTTTTTTTTTT
>JACGDI010005735.1:42765-59533 GCA_014898725.1 Jacaranda copaia | reverse complement strand
TTTTATTTTCACATTATAATTCTGGATGAGCAACGAAATAATGATAATCATTGATTTGTGATATACTAAATGTCCCCTATATATATATATATAAGATATACTAAATGTGGATTTTATGCACAAATAATTGTAGTTATCATAGTTTTTATGGTAATTCTCACTTATTGGTAAAAATATTGAATATAATTACATTAATGTATCAAATACGAACAAATGAAACAACTAGAAATTTCCCCAATATAAAAGAAGCATAAAAAAGGTTTTATATAGTTTTTCAATGAGACTCTTAATCGAATGATGTTTAGTAAAATTGAACACAGGTTGAGTTCAAATAAACTTAGCATATTCCATTAATCAACAAAACCCAAAACAGTTTTCGTGATCCTTCCTAAATGGAATATTAATAATTTATTGATTTATTTCCCTGCACCATCGACTTAATCATTTATCGTTATCAATATCAATATCAATATGCGTACGAGTACGAGTACGAGTGTATTAACGTGCCTACTAACTCAGCTCACCCTAATTAAGTTGACAATTGACACTAATGGGCCCGCGGCCCGGCCCACAGAAATCAAATTAAAAGAAAACTAATTAAAAAACCTTTTTCATGGTGGGCTCAGTTTGACAGTTGCTGCAAGCCCAATCATGTAAAAGTTTTATCGCCCATAAATTTAGGACTCTTAATAGATTGAATTTTAATTCGAATTCGATTTGAATTTTAAAAACTTTTATTCGATTGAAATATTTAATAGATAAAATTCAATTACAAATATTTTTATCTGAAATAAGTGGATTGAATGTGAAATTAAGTAATCCGATTCATTAAAAATCTAAACTCGAACTTTAATAATTTTTTATTAAATTAATACTTATATATATAATATTAATAAAATTTTTAAAATAAAATCTATATATTATATTGACCTAATATCTATGTTAACGTCTATATTATATTATTAATATTGAGTTTTTAGCCTAACAAATATGAATGATACTGATAAAATATCAAATATAATAATGTATAATAGTTTATGCGTTAATATAATGTGAAATAGGGGATTAGTATTCAAATATTTAATTTTTGGACTACTATATACTAAAAATTTGTTAAAAATTCAACAGTGACGTAAATTTACTTTATAAATACAATATTTTTATACAATCCAAAAAAAAAGAAAAAAATATTAAATAATCGAATCAGATTTCGGATATCAATCGGATTCGCATGTAGTACTAATTAATAAATATCCTATAAAATATTGAGTCGGATTCGGATATTGATTTTGATAATTGAATTTGAATTCAAATTTGAATACGATTGATCCGGTTCAAATCCAATCTGTTAGTTTGTAATTGTTTATGAGAATGGTTTAATGTTTTTGTATTTTAAAAATTTTGGGAATGTTTTGGTGTTTAAGATACATGAGATTGAGGGATGAGGTTATGAATGATTGTGAGATAAAATGTAATAATTATACTGATGTGATGTGTTGATGTGATTTGAGGTTGTAAATGGTTGTAAGATTATTTTTGAGGTATATTTGAGTAATTTATTTAAGATAATAAAAGTGTTGTATGAGATTTATTATTAATTTTTTTTTTGTGTTTGCTTGGGATTTAAAATAAATTAACAACTTGTAATAAATTTTTAATTTTAATAAATCAATTTTTTCCTATAATTTTTACCAAAATATTGTTTATGAATAAATCTATTTTTTTATATGTTTGGTAGGAATAATATGTTATTTTTTTTAAAAAAAATGTATAAATATGTTAAACTAAAAATATTTTTTTTAAAATGTGAAAAAACCTACTGTGGATTAATAAATCAATTTTTGGATTTGTTTGAGATTTATGTAGAGTGTGGGGTGAGAAAGTAAATGAGATAAAGTGAATAGTAAATCTGCCTTTGAATAATGTCCTAAAAGTTTATTTTAAAATTTCACACCACTGCCGCGAGCATTGAGATTGAGGGACACGGCCCATCGGCCCTACAATTTGACACTGGGGAAAAGGAAATTTTAATTTTTAATTTTCAGTTAACTAAAGGAGGATGATTATGATGGCACTGACAAATTGTCTTCTCCTCCCATTTTTAAATTTAAGAAAAGTTGCAATGTTGGAGACAACAGCAACAGCAACAGCAACAGCAACAGCAGCAGCAGCAATTATCAGAGTTTTCATAAATTAAGAAGTACGTTACTCCGGTGGGCAGCCACAGAGTCATTGTTGGTGTGGGAATACTTGAAAGAAAAATACAATATATCTATATATATATATATCACTACACCAAAAAAAGAAAAAAACAAAGAAGTAATTATTGTTAATTACATATATTAAGTGACAAAAAACTTCTTTTTATCACTCTAATAATTTTTATAAATCTATAATAATGATGCAAATAGTGTTAAAATTGTCGTCACTAACAACTAGTGACATATTTACAGAGATAATTTAGTGATAAATGAAAATTTTATCACAAATTATAGTGATAATTTTTATTGTCATTAGGCTATTGTTATAAGTGTGCCACTAATTATTAATAATGACAATTTAAAATATTAATTCTTGTTGCAATTAAGTTATATTACAACAAAATAGAAATTTTGTCACTTAAAAAATATTATTTGTGACAAAATAAAAGTTATTGTTGTTAATATTTATTTATGATAATTTTTATATTGTCAATTATTTTTTTGCCTCTAATCTATATTTTCTGCAGTGCATATGTACACTAAATATGTTCTAAGTGCACATTAGTAAAATCATCCTTAAAAATAAATATGAAATATTAAAATAGATCGCCAAGCACAATAAGTGCAATCCACCAAATCCATGCACTATAAATATTAATACTTATTACATAAAAAAAAGTATCTATCTGATTCATTTTAACTCGAATAAATTCTCAAAGTAAACGTATCATAAAGTTAGAGATTTGTAATTATAAATTTACAAACATGCTAACGATTGTAAATTAATTTACAAGAAGAATCCAAAATAAATTTTGTCCATATATATATATATATATGTTATTTCATGTGTTTTGTTACCAATTCCTAGTTAATATATCCCTCATATAAGCGCTAGGTCTAAACAATTTGAATTTGGATGGTTTTATAGAAAAGTTTACATCCATCCATCGAGACATTTTTGAACTTAAAAAAGATTAATTACTTACAATTACAAAATTATTTTTACAGATTAAGCAATTTGAGTTGGTTGAATTTGATTTATTTAACGATTAAGTTGGGAGATACAAAATTAAATTTGTCCACATAATAAATTAATTTATTTGTAGTTGCAACTTAAAAAATATAAAGAGAAGTAAATAAGGAAAAAGAGTTATTGTATGCTTGCAATGTGATATATGGCGGGAGTGTTTTTAGATAGATGTTATTTGATGGATGATCAAGTAGATAAATAAGCAAAAATAATAAACCCGAGCACGTTAATTCTTCTGGTGGACAGCCGACAGCCGACAGCCGACAGCCGACAGCCGACTATTAGGATTAGGGTGATCAATGGCACAATTTTCAGTCATGAGCGGCAGATGTTCAACTAATCGTCCACTCCTTTTAAGTACAGGCTATCAGTAATCTTCACACAATATATTATATTGGGTGGGTTAAAATTTTCATAATATAAATAAATAAAATTTATTTATTTATTTTTTATACAGTACTAATTTTTTAATAATTTCAATCTATTTTTTTTTTTTTTAAAATGACAAAGTGATAGTGGTGAGGCCATAAAATGACAATAATGCACTAAAAATGCTGGTTGCTTCGAAAAAATTGCAAAAGAGGACTGATTCTTTATTAATGAATACTGATTACCATCTCTCTTGCACAGATATATGTTTCAAAGATGTTAAAATACATCGAGTGAATTGATTGCAATATTTTTGATATATTATGTATCAAAGAGCTAATGATTATAAAAGGCTTGGTACAAGTTTGTGCCTTGTCATATGCTATGTATACTTTGATAAAGAAAAAATTGCAAAATAACACCGTAAGTAAGGTCATTTCGTGAAAGAGGACCATAATTAAGGAGTAGCAAAGAAGATAACCAATCTTAAGAAGCAACCAAAAAAAAAAAAAAAAAACCACATAACACAAAAATATTAAGTAGCAAAAAGTTAGGCAAAAATTGATGACATTAAAATGCTATGAAATTTGCCTGATTCATCAGAAATGACCATTGATACAAAATCAAATGAAAACTTATGAAGTTGTAATGCTATAGAATTTAATCAATTCATCCAAAAATGACTAATAATGCAAAATCGGATAAATTAACGAGCTTGCATTAGTTGAAAATTAACGATATTACTCTTTATTTTAGTTTTATGTGGTATTTTTTTTGCTACTCCTTTTTGCTGGTCCTTAATTTTGATCCTCTTTTTTGCTGGTCCTTAATCCTAGTCATTTTTTGCAAAATGGCTTTACTTATTTTCCTATTTTTGCAATTTTTTCTTTATCAAAATATATGTGGCATATGACAAGGCATGAAGTTATGCCAGCTGAGTGCCATGTAAGCATATTCCAATGCTAACTGTGCTTTTTTGCAAGTCTTGTTTTTTTTTTTGTTTTTGATTTTTCTTTATAGTTATGGTTATAGTTTTGCCATGGTTTTAATTTCAGTTCTCTTATGCCAATGACTTTATTTACAATCCTATTTTTACAATTTACTCCAAACACAACCTTTTATTTCTTTTTCAATATAATTAAAGCAATCATATACAACAACTATAAGAATACTTCTTGGCTGATGCTGAAATTTAATAATGATATATCCAAAGCTGATTAAAGGATATTTATTCCCAATTAATACACTACCGTACATATATAGAAAGACACTAACATTTATCTCATAAAGGTGAACTAATTGTATGGTTAAAGCTATGAATAGCTTGTAGAATTATGACATACCATAATAAGTGCAATTTAAAGCGAAAGAAACTACGTATAAGTTCTTGTGGCTATAGATGGCATTAGTGTACCACCAAAACTTCTATAAAAATCTACTTCATCTTTTAAGAAATATAACTTATGTTTGGAACTTGAATTTCATTAAGGAAATAATTTAATTTTCTTTCATACTTCAATTAATGAATTTGTACTTTAAGCTTATTTTTCGTATTTTCGTAACTCTCTCTCTCTCTCTCTCCCCTAAATTTCTTAAAGCAAATAGATCATAAAAGTTAAAAGTACACAACTGAAAATCAACATGTAGAAGAAATATTCACTTAAATACTTCGTAGCTATTTATCCATTTATTTCAACTAGGGCTATTGAACATTACAAGGGCCACTTTCATTTTTATTTGATTTAAGCCCTTCTAAATTACTTTTCACTTTTCCTTTTTCTTACTTTCTTTTTCCTTTTCTTTCTAATGAGTTCACATGTGATATGTGGTGGAAAAATAACTTCCCCTGAATTTTGACTTCTCGAGAACGTCCCCTAACATTTAGAAAATTGGTATGAAGCGACTCTCCATTAGTTTTCCTTAAATATTCTATTAATCTTTGTGCAAAACTCAATTGCGTGTTGCCAATGGTTGGTGTTATGAAAGGGTCAAGTTCCTGTTGGTCTATTATTTATAAATTTTATGGTCTTATTTCAAAAAACTTGCATGATAATCTATATTTCTTTTTAAAATCTAATTAGATCTGATCTTGCATGCATATTTTCATGCATAATATTTCTAAAAAAATGTATACCATTGAAGCATTTCCCTATATCCAAACAAATTTTGATAAATTATTTCCTCATCTACTTGTCTATTTCTTATCATTTCTTTTGTTTTATTTTAATTTTTTCTCGTAACATTAGTTTATTATATTTAACTTTTTTTAATTATGTTAATTACCAAAACTCTCTTACAATTTGCTCAATTTACAAAAAGAAAAAAATAAAAACTTTTCAAAATTATAAATATCCCCTCGAAACTAATGGTGGGAAAATATGAAATGTCCATGTTGTCCTTATAAAAAAAATGCTGAAAATGATATTTGGAAAAATTTCATTTTATCCGAGGGGCTTGATAGTTAAAAATAGTGTCTTGTCCAAACACTGCATTGCCTACCAACTTCGAACAACAGAAAGGACCTTTACATTTTCTCTCAACCATTTTTTTGTTTATGTGAAATCTAAAGAGGGTTATATCTTCTTCTTCATGACTTGACGAGTTTTTAGGAAAACAAAAGCTAGCCTATTTTGTTGTTTTCACTAGCAACCCCAAAATAAGTGAGGTTTTTGAATAACTACTGAACTAGGACTCTAAATCAATTAAAAGGTCAATTTTTCACTCTAATAATAAGCGTATGTTGCTTTGATTTTTGTATAAATGGTGAATTTCTTCTAAATCTTTTGAAATATTTGATTTTTATTGCTGTTGAACATGATGTCGGTTGAATAAAATATTTTGGGCTGTTAAATCCCAAATCTAATTTTGAAATGAAATTGCATGGTCCGGGTGCAATCTTAATTAACCTAGATTTTGCTTGACCTCATTCACAATTATGGACTTTAACCTAACGAATTAATAGCCCAATGTTAGTTTTTCGCTCATTCTTATCTTTGGATCAAACATATTTTTCATGATTTTGATCAATTTTGACCACAAGAAACCATAAAATTACATCTACCAATAGCCTATCACGTGCCATTTTTAAGTATGCTTTTTATACTTTCTTCAATTTTTCACGAATTTGTTTTTTCAATCTATTGCTACTAACTTGAGTATTAAAGGATTATTGTTTGGATCATTCTTGGTACCGTGATTATTTTGTGGTTTCAGATTCAACTTTTGGCTTGTTGACACTTGAGAGAAAGGTCCTTCCTCATTTGGTCTAGTCTTTACCACATACATTTTAGGTAAAGTCATTCTAAGTAGGTACCATCTATGGTCTATTATATATAGTTTGGGTTCTATGGAGGAAACTTCGCAAAATGACAAAAGCCACTATAGTTTATTTAAGCTCCATTTATATATCTTTCGATCCCTTGCTTTGAATAATCTTCGTCTAATTGGTCAATGAGCGAAGAAGTTATCATGTTAACATAAGCAGAATTGATGGAATGGGGAAGCACAATTTTGGAGGAACAATAAGCTAGAGATACCCCTTTACCTCATTCGTTAATCCTACTATCCTAGCCCCAACTTTAGTTCTTTAGTTGCCAATAGTACATATGCTCGTCTTTTTATGACATAAAATCTACATCATGAGGGTTGCCACTATATTGAGATGGTAAGCATGAGCCTCAATAAGAGCATTCTGAAGAAGCTACTAGCCAAGCTCCTAGATTGAAATATTCACTCTTCCACACATAAAATCTAGAGTTAACCAGGGACGCAAAAAATAGGCCTTTATATTAGGGAAACGACAAAACTAAGTAGAGGAGTTGAGCAACCAAGTGGAGCAACTCATTGGAGAGCTAGATGATTTGAAAAAGAGGACTATGGGAAAGCCCATCTTGCACGAAGGGGCTCACAAATCTATATTAATATTATTATTAAAAACTCTCCCACATGGTTTCAAGATTCCTGATATCCCAAAATATCAAGGTGATATTGATCTTTAAGAATACCTCATTACCTTTGAGAACATTATATAGCTGCATGTTCAATTTGGCACCATTAACAACTTGATCTTCATCATGACCTTGATGGATAAAACCTAGAAATGGAATTGTGATCTCATACAACCAGTTGTGTTGAAAGTTTCTAGTTGAGTTTGCCACTAAGAAAATAGAGGAAAGATGTTCCACCTATTTTTCCATTATTACGTGATTGAACGATGAATCATTTAGAACATTTATTACTATATTCAATAATGATATTTTAAAGGCTCTAGATCTCATGTTGACATGATGACTATTATCTTGATTCATGGACTTAAAAGATGACCATTTGTGTTTGCTTTGGCTAGAGAATCTTCATTTTACATAACGAACTTAATGGCCATGGCCAAAATGTATATTCATGAGGAAAAAATAAACATAATGAAAAATCAGGAATGGAAATAAAAGAGTTGAGAACAAGGATTATAATAACACCAAGGAGAAAGAGAGATAGAACAAGCCCAGTTTTGAGAAAAACTGGTGATGTCTCATTCTTTTCAAAAGTTTCATGATTAAAATGCTACAAATATCATAAAAATCATTGCCATGATATTGAAGAATGCTTCCAAGTGAAAAATAAAACTGAATGCCTCATTAGTAAAGAAATTTGAAACAGTTCAGGAAAAAAGGTCAAAAGAAAGGCAAAAATAAACATAATATTAAAGCCAACTATCAAGAGGAATCTAGATGTAGAAGGAGAGATTGTTTTGAGACTAGAGATAAGCGTAAATGCCTAGAGGAACAACATGATCCTTCTAAGAAAATAAGAGAAAATCAACCCATAGTAGTTGTAATCAATATGATTGTTGGAGGATTGGCTGAGAAGAGTCTAATAACATTTGGATGAAATATGCTAGAATCCTAAAAATGGCAAGATTGTCAAATGCTTGTGCATCCTAATTGTGAACTAGGATGAACAAAGTATTAGTTCTGATGATAAAGACCTTGCAAGTGTGTGTCTCACATTACAATGGATGTGGCAACTTTTTATTGAAAAAGCTCTAGTGGATGATGGTAGGTCCACGTGTATCATTTTTCTTGACGTTTTAAGGTGAACGAAATTGGATATCACAACAATAAAACCAGTAAATACTTTGGTGATAGGTTTTGATGGATCGTAGGTCATCCTCCTAGGTATTATTGATCTTCCAATATCTTTGGGAATGGAGCCCAAATTAAAGATTATTATAATAAAATACTTAGTGGTGATGTTCTTTTTGCATATGACATAATTTTGGGTAGGTGAGGTTCAAGATGACCATATGATGGCTAGAGAATGTTATATTTTCTCGTTGAAGCTGAAGGAAAAAGGTAGCCCCTAATTTTATGCAAGAAGATTGTAAATATTGCTAAAGCTTTGGATAGAGTAAGAATCAAAATCAAGATATGATCAAGTTGATCGATTATAAATTAGTCGAACTCATTGTCGAAAATCTTGATAGGACAACAAGAATTGGGTAGCAAATGTCCTTGAATGTTGAGCTAAATGTCATTGATTTTTTGAGAAAGAATTTAATATTACTGCATAGAGTGCTATAAATTTCAATTGAATTGATCCAAAAATCATGTTGTAGCGGTTTGATGTTGATTCGAACATTTAACTAGTTAGATAGAAAAATTAAAATTTTGGATTAGATTGAAATGAGTCATCATGTAGGAGGTTAATAAGCTACTCACAACCAGATATATTGTAAAGATTTAATTCATTAATTGGCTATATAATGTAATCATCATACCAAAATATATGGGCAAATGAAGGATATGCATTGATTTCACTAATCTTAACAAAGCATTCCTTAAGATCTAAATCTTTTGTGTAGGATCAATGGATTGGTTGATTTAGCCTCTGGATGTGCTTTATTAAAAATGATGAATACCTTTCAAGGGTATTACCAAATCTTTATGATATATTGCACAAAACCTATTTTCTAACCGATAATGAGATATATATAGTTACAATGTCATGTCTTTTAATTTACTCTCCAAAGGGTAGTCAACAAGATATTCACAGAGTTAATTGAAAAATTTATGGAGGTTTTTGTTGATGATGTACTAGTTAAAGGTATCAAAGATGAAGATCACATCACATTAAACACCTTAGCACAACCTTCAAAATTTTGAGAAAAATGGTATGAAGTTAAATTTCAATAAATGCACCTTTCAAGTCTAGAATGAGGAACTTCTAGGATTCTCAGTAATGGAGTACATGATCGAGGTGAACCATGTAAAGTTTGATGCAACCTTGAATATGGCCCTGCCTTGAAGTATCAAGGAAGTATTGAAGTTGATGGGAAAGAAAGCCTCATTAAATAGATTCACATCATGTTCAATAGATAAAGGCTTCCACTGTTTGAAATCTTGGCCAACCTAAAGAAGTTTGAGAAGATCTCTAAATGTGATGAGGATTTTGAAGAACTAAAGAAATACTTGACATCTTTGGTATTTCTTGTGAAGCCCTTTGAAGGAATCCTTTGTATTTATACTTAGTTGTTTCTACTAACGTCGTGAGCACAATTCTAGTAAGGATAGAGAGAAAAGAGCAAAAACCTATCTATTATGTCAATAAGATGTTACAAAAGGCCAAATAGAACTACATATAAAATAAGAAGTTAGCGTTAATCTTGGTCAAGACCATTAGAAGCCAGGACCTTATTTTTAGTCTCACTTTATCATTGCATGACCAATGATCACATGAGACAAATTCTAGCAAATCGTAGCAGCTCAAGTAGAATATTTAAATGGTCTATTGAGCTAGATGAGTTAGCTATTAAGTATTAAGCATGATTCATGATATAATCTTTGGCCTTATTGGATTTCTTGGTGAAAATGACCTTGCAACAACAAAAAATAGAAGGATTCTGGATGTTAAACGTTGACAGGTCTTTCTCAACTTTAGAAAATGAGCATGTATATATCTACAAGGGCCTCAAGGTGAAGAAATCAAGGTTGCAGTGAAATTGGAATTCAGTTTTGCAAGCACTAAGGTTGAGCATGTGACAATAATAGGAATGAAGCTAGATTTTGACATGCTGATTTTCAAACTTCATAACTTATATTGATTCTTAGTTGGTTGTCAATCTATTCAATGTAATTATCAAGTTAATGAGTCAAAATGGCCAAATATCTAGCATTGGTTAAGGATTTGGTGCTAAGAGTTTTGAAGTTTCAACTATGTTAAGCACCCAAAATTGAAAATAAGTGTGTTGATGTCTTGTCTAAGTTTGTAAGTGTTGTAGAGGGATTAGAACTAGAAAATTCGTGTTTATGGTCACATCAAAGGTAACAACCAAATCTGAAAAAGACAATTAGATTGTTGGGAGAATATGATCATGCTGGTCATTGATAGCAAACTACTTTAAAAAGATGAAATTATAAAATGTTAAGGAAAAAAGAACTCCTAGATAATCTAGTCGTTGCATCTTGTTAAGGAAGATGTTAACTACTTTCATCATGGCTGATAGAGAATTGTATAAAAGATCATTTAGCGAATTGTTATTAAGATGTCGATCTCCCAACCAAGCTCATTATGTGATGAGAGAAGTGCATGAAGGAACCTACATAAACCATTTAGGAAAAAGGTTCTAGCACCCAAAAATAAATCTTAAGGCAAGGATTTTTTTTGGCTATCCTTGGCCAAAGATGCAATTAATTTTTTTAGGTGATGCAAAGAATTTCATTGTAAGTGCATATGCCACACCAACCCTCAGCCCTAATAACTTCAATCCCATTAGCTTACCCATTTGATCCACAGGACGTAGATATTCTTGGACCCTTTTCCACCTGTGTAGCGTTAAAAGAAATTTACCATTGTAGTAAATGAAATTTCATCAAATGGGTCAAAACTGTGCCATTAGAAAGATCACAGAGAGACAAGTCAAACAATTCATTTGGAAAACATAATTTTCCATTTTGGTATCCCAAGAATATTAATATCTAATAATAACACTACATTTTTGGGAAAAAAGGATTGTAGATTGGTGCAAGGAGATGTTCATACAACAAAACTTCATCTCCATGGGACACTTACAAGTTAATGGTTAGACCAAGGCTAAGAATAGGACCATAATATAGTATTTGAAAGCTAGCTTGGATGGTGAAAAAAATAAGTATTTTGGGGAGCATTTGTGAGTACTTTGGCCATAACCATGAAAATGATATCCATTACTCCCGAGAACCAACAACAAAAAAAGTTATTGATAAGGTATACAATCATCATAACAATGCATTTGCATCCTCTATTGTACAAGGATTATGCAATGGAATTTCTTTCTAGAGGATCTGGAAAAGGTAGGATTGAAACATATTCAGTGCATTAGTAGGGTTGTTAGGATTAGAGAGTATATCTTGAGGAGTCTTCTTGACTTTCTTGCTACAAGGTTCAAGGTCAAAAGATAGCTTGTACCTAGAAATAAATTCATCAATCAATTGAAGTTTATCCTTAGGAGAAGCAACAGGTTGTTGACCCTTCTCTTTGTGAGTAGAAAAGATAACAACATGGTTGGAGACAGAAATAGTTAGGTCAGTAAGGATCAACCTTATAGCTCAACAACACCATTGGAAAAGGAAGAACTAGATAAATGAGCCTTTGCTTTGAGCTTAGTGGACAACTTTTCTTTTTCCTTTTCAAACCTCTTGCTCACAATCAAACATATAATAGCTTTGGTTGCAAAAATGAAAAATTAGAGAAGCATAAGTACTCAAATCAAAAAAGAAGAATAAGAAAGGCAAATATACTTAAATAACAATCATCAACTATGTTAGTTGAAGTAAAATTAACCATATGGATTACCCTATTGGTCAAAAGTTTGCTAGCATTATGATAATTTTTGGTAATCCTTTTTCTAATAAACTTATTGTCAAAATTGTTGGGCTTAGATTTGTTCAAGCTTACTATGATGCCACATACATCTAAAACTACAATGATGGTCTATAGGAGGCAGGATGAAACTAAATCTTTCAGATTAAAGACCAAGGAAAAAAGGGGGATTGATGTTGATAATAAAATTTACAGAGGCAAAATGTTAAAAGAATTAAAAAAAGCTTAATGGATTAAACTGATTAATTAAATAAAAAGGGCAAAGAGCCCAAAATTAGTTAAGCCTATGAAGAAGGGTAACAAATTCCTAATGGGCTTAAGTTAATCAATAAATAAACTATAAATACTAAGCCTTAAAGAGTGCCGTGACACACGAAATCATTTGCAATGAATTATGAAATTTTCAAAACCTTCAAGAGTTGAAATCTCTTACATGCTTCCAAAGAAAATGAATTGACACTTTGTTGTCTAATAGAAAGGAAAAATATCCATTTCCTTACAGCACCATTTTGATGCCATCTGTGTGAACTTTGTGAGATAAAGAAGTAATGATGAGGATACATATAAGATTCAGAGCTTGTGACTTTAGCAACCAAGTGATTTTGAGGTTGAAGAATGTAGAGAGCTACCAACTTAAAGTGTAATAGCATTGGGTGTCGAAGCTACCTAGAAAAACAACAGATGTTAGAGGAGATGCTCGTATAGATGGCACAACCTTTTAGTGATTCTACTTCGTAGTTGATGTAGGAGGTATTCAACGATCCTGCAAAAGAATGGCTGGCAATTCTTGAATTGTGGCTAAAGTAGCCACCCAATATGCGAAGGAACATTGACTTTAGAAGCTATAATAGTCCTCCTACTGAAGTTGGGGGCTTCATCATTCCTAGAGTAAAATGCCTTAAGAGCCGACTCTTGTGCGAGGTATCACTCCTTTTTCTTTAACTCTGCAACCCTTAAGAGAAACTAGGAAGTAGTACTCGTTTATGGTTGTTGATCTTCCTTTATGTAACTTTTTCTTCCCAACCATCTTGGCGGAGGCATTTCTCTGTGGGATGAAGGTAGCTAGATTGTTAGAGTTTGATAGTAGTGCAAATTTTTGGGAGCATTTGGACAACTTCTTGGCAAAGATGGAACTCTATGACTTGAGGAAGGTTGCCCAAATAACCTATCCTTGATCACATGTATGGATTTACTATGAACTCTATATTGGACTATGACATTTTGGGCTCCCTTGATGTGTACCATGGGAAAAACCAAATCTATTTAGCTTTGGAGAATCAGCAGAGGATGATGGATGATCTTATGAAGTAGAAATTTGATAAATGATGATGCTTCCACTATTATTTTGGATACATGAGTAAAGAATACAGACTTTCATATAATAAATGGTGTTGCTTCCACTACAATTGCAAACATATGGCTAAAAAGTATAGATATCTGAAGGATGAAATCGAGAGGCTAATCTAAAGAGGGCACCTTAAAGAATATGTGGTATGAAAGCTAAATAGTCTTAAGAAGGGTCCAATAGTTAGAGGAGGTGAGGATGATGATAACCTAATGAATTTCTATAGGCTAATGACTAGCAGCACCAACGTGATCCCAAAATGGCCCTATAGCTAACGTCATCTTAGTGGTCTCAAGAAGACTAGCGACATAGAGTCCTTGCCAATGCAAGGAAAGTGCTAGCTTAAGTAGTAAGATAGATGCAAGCTCATAATGTTGACCCCATGCTAGGAGCTTATGAAGCACATCCTTCAATGCTTATTGTTACTTGGCAGAACCAAACATACCAGCAGTCTTAAAAATTCATAGCCAACAAATCTCTTATTGCTTCAAACCAAAATTAAGGAGGCAGTGATCCCCTAAGGTGTTGGCAAACACAAATTACTAAAGAAGAAAGCCAACTCTAACCACAAGCAGGTTGATCATTGACAACGCACTAAACAACTATCCTCTAAATACACACCTCTAAAGGACCTAAGGGTAGAGATACTTAAAATTGCTACATTACAAGGTCTAGTTAGACATTCCCCAAGATTATAGAAAGTTTGAAAATATAGAATTTCCCAAAATACTACAACTATGATCATTGTCAAGGACATGCAGCTGAAGAATGTCAGAACTTGAGAGATGAAATTGAGAGGTTGATCCAGCAAGGATGTCTCAAAGAGTATGTAGTTGAGAAGTAAAACACTCTCAAGATGTGATCCAAAATAGAAGATAAAGGGACCATTAATGTTGGTCTAGTAATTAATTGGACCTAGGGGTAAAGCTATATATTATTGATATATATAACATCAACTCTCGTAAGAGGAGTTGCAAGAGTGATTTAGAAGACAGAAGTGGAGATTCACTCCATGATGTCAACACCCTCAAAAATATTAAAATTTTTGCAACTAGGTTGACTAAACGAAAGCATTGCATGATAGCAAGACAGAGATAAGGGTAAAGGTGCACTCCAATATCTTGATGTCATGGTGACACTTACTATGGAGATACTGGTAGCATGTACGCCTAAAAGGGCACCCAACTGGGGCCAGATAAGATGGGCCCTAGCTCAGGTGTCAGCACTGGAGCTTGAATTAAAAAAAAGGTGTACCCATAAGGAAATAAAGGTTTACACCATAGCAAAATGCCGTTCTACCTCTAGACCATTAGTGGATTTTGTGAATGTGATTGATGTAATTTCTTATGCACCAAGAGAGAATTCAATCTCCCTCTATTCCTCTTTCCTAAAGTTGATTAAATTTCAGTTGTAACTTGGGTTGGGTCCTCATTGACATTTCAATGCTTGTAATATAACTCAAAAATTTCCTAAGCTTTGAGACAAATGCAACATGAAATTTTTCTAAGTCATTCACCAAATACAAGCACACATCCATGCACACCTAACTTAATCAATGAAAATTAATTAAATTAATAACTTTATTTTAACAAAGTAAAGCAAAGATAAAAAATTAAAAAGTAAGCTTATATTATATTTTCAATATGAAATTAAGATATTCTTATAAAAAATAGGGGGATTAATGATATAGCTAAAAATTGATTACAAGGATAATTGGTAAATTGGCTAAAAATAATAATAGACCTAAAATTAATTGATTGGGAAAAAGGGTCAAAGAGCCCAAAGGATATGCAAACCCATAAAGATGGGCCTATGCAAATCAAAGCTAAAATCTATAAATACCAAGAATTAAGCAAAAGAAATTATTTGGAAAAATCCTCAAAGTTAAAGAACTCTCAAGAAATGGAGATCTCTTTGCAGGCATTGCAAAAGAAGATGAATTGGCACTTTTTGGCTTTTCAGAAAGGACCCTGCTCTTTTCCCAAACAACATCAACAATACTATCTAAAAATCATATATCAAAAATAGAAAAACTTAGTTTTATTTTTTAAAAAAATTAGCCTAAAGGATGAATTTTAAATTTAGGTTCAAATGTTCTACCAAAATACTCATCCATTTTTCACTAAATGCTAGACACTCTACATATTTATCCAAAATTTTAATTTTTTTAATCATGAAATGATATCATATGATTCGAATAAAATAATTTGGTGAGACGAGCCCTATTGGCTCTGATACTATTTTTGAAAATAATTGTATATAGGACAAATAATATTGAGATGGGTGGATCCCTATTAACTTTTGTTTAATAGAAATTTCGTGAACACCACCCCCAAGTCAAAGTTTGCCTGTAAGTCTTTGCAAGCACATGGGATACAAGTTTCTTAAGTCAAATAGCTCTCAAGCACTCCTTTCTTGCCTTGGGGGTAGCTACTAGAATTTGTACTAATTTACACGCTTTAACACTTGAAGACAATTTAGTGATTCTCAAGAAGAGTGATGAGAAAACTAATGAACATAGAGAGTATTTCTTGGTCGGGGTGGGGGAGGAAAGGACTATTGTTTTGAACTTTCAGGAAGAGAACCTTTTGTAGGTGAGTTTTTCAAGAGTTTAATCCAAATAGAAATATCATTAGAGATGTAGATAATGATTCTTTCACACATAGTTTATTCATTTAGATATGGGATAAGCACTCTCTACACAAGGAGGACTTTTAATACAACATGGAGTGTTATCCATTTAATATGGATATGATCTTCCTACACAAGAAAGAGTTCAAATCCAATAGTTGTTGTCATTTCATCTAAGTGTGTATGATTCATCTAGATCTTAATTTGTGGTACCACTTTAGGATGTGGCAGCTTTGGGTTGGTAGCCACATCTATTCGATTATTTTTATTTTCAAATGTTTAGAGATAATTGACAGTAATTATACAATGTAGTCAAATGTTTTTTTTTTTTTTTTTTTT
>JACGDI010005735.1:14893-42624 GCA_014898725.1 Jacaranda copaia | reverse complement strand
TTTTTTTTTTTTTTCCTTTGGACCAATTCATCCTTCCCGTATGTGGCATTCAGGTAGGTTGATGCACTTTTCCTAGAATATGGTATACCAAAACCAAAATTGATTCCTTCCACTTTTTGAACATGTATTAATGTGCAATAAATTTGATATTGCTGCTTAGGATTACGTGGCCAAAAGGAGAAATTGGCAAATGCATTCGTCTTGATTGTTTAGTATCAATATAAATATCCGTGCATGAAGGAGTTGATTAATTTGATGTAAGATCCACAAAAGATGTCATTACCCGAGTTGTAAGGAAAATACACACACACACTCACACACACACACATATGTATTATAAAGAAAGAGTAATTAAGAGTGTTTAGAAGCATTCTTAACTTTTCAAGGATTATCTTTGATGAAAATAACAAATTAACTGTAATTTTGAAGTGTGATAAATGCTATTTTTAAGGTGATTTTTGCTCCTACTTTTAACAAATATACTGATGGATTTGTTAAAACAATTCATGATCAAAGCACAACAAAATCGTCAAATGTTGAAAGTGGCAATTTTGAAGAGTTTTTCTTAAAACTTCTTTATGATTTGTGATAATAACACATAAATTATCACTAATGGTAGTCAATGACATATATGTAGTAGTAATGAAAAATTTACCATAAATTATAGTGATATTTTTTTATGGTCACTAGATTGTTGTTATAGTGTTACTAATGTCAAAAGTGATAATTTAAAAGACATTGTATATATGTCATAAATTGTAAATAATGATAAGTTAAAATAATTTTTCTTACAAATTATAATAATATTTTTTTTTTGTAGTTACTATATTTGTGTTATTGATGTCAATAGTTATAACTTACATACCATCATATCATGTCACTAATATTGTCCAAAATGACAATTTAAACAGTAATTAATCATCGTTCTCATAAAATAATAATTTTTATTAGTTAATATGTATCACTAGTAATTATTTTGCCTTTCTTATTGAATATTTTATCCCTAATATTATTCTTTACATCATGATTTGATTTGATCTTTGAACCCACAATACCAGTGCAAGGAGGCTCGGAGTTAAAAGTAAGTCCATTAGTACTGATACCCTCAATGAGGAGCTCCACCTAACAAACATCAATTTTGTTCTCATTGTGTTGTTGAATTGATTAAATTTAAGTTGCTAGAAAAACTCGTTGCATCCTCTTACATTAGTGCCTAATGCTTATTTTGTGAATGGATCTAATTGTATCATGTCTTCTTAGGGAGGTTATTTTGTGTCTGAAAAATACAATGCTCAATGTTCTTGTTAAATTAAGGTTTTGCAATGGATTATGTACTTTACACCACGCTTTCATCATAAGAAAAATGCATATTAATAACAAAATATTAAGTGATGATACAAAAATTATAAGTATTATATATATATATATATATTAAATGTCAAATTGCACATTAATGATGATTTTCCTGCAATCATATATAATAACAAAAATTAATGTATTAAGTTTGCTATTTACTGTAATAAAAATTGTCCTTATAATTTATAATAAGAATTTTGTCATAGCTATATGCTTATTCCTAATTATCAATAATGACAACCTAAACAGAATGTAATTTTATCATTTATACGTAAAAGACATTATTATAATAAAATACAATTAATTCTATCAGTTAACATATTTATTTAATCGTAATTTTTCATGTTATCGGTGGAATTCTTTTCTTTCCGTAAGTTTCCTGATTCTCCCATACTTGTTTATTTAAATTTTATATGAAATATGATTGCTCAACCTACACATATATGTGCATTAATTAACATATTAAATGCAATAATTCACTCACCTCAACTAATGTAAGGGTAGCTATTAATAAATATAAGTGAAATGAAAATCCGGTTTGAATTCTTTGCATTACACTATTCAATAACATATATGAACTACTGACATTGCAATCCACATTTTAAATGCCAATGATAAAGGAAAGGTGGATCTATAATTCTATATCATCCGCGGATAAATACATATAATATCGCTAGGGATAACAGAAGGGCAGAAAATCGAGACCACTTCCTCTAAGATTCTAGAAAGATCCGAAACCAACTTATTTTTCCCACTCATCCATCCCATTTTTTGGAAATTTAATTGCCCTTAGCTCGAACCCATTGCTTTTACTATTTATTTTAGTGTTTGGTGCACTTCTGATACGTTTGTATTTAATAAAAGTAAAAATTAATACTATAACGATGTAGTTTAAAATTGAAGTGGCTTGAAAATAATTATTATAATAAAAAAAATTCAATCAATTAACACTAATGACAAGCTCATTCATGTAGTTTTGAAGAAAATAGTATATATAGATAAAAGTAAAAAAAATTGTTTCCATAGGAAAAATCATAGCTGCATGGGGAAGTTGGAAATATAAAAAAGAAAAAATACGTGGAAAAAAAAAATATGTATTACCATGTATAACTTTTACAATACTATCACATAGTAGTAGTGGATCAAATAACGAGGTGATAATTATTTTATGTAGATATAAGAATTTATAAAAGAAAATGAGGGCATTTAAGGGGGAAAAAAATTATTTGAAAACACACCAAAAGGATTAGGCTCTTTATTAGTAGTAGAAATAGTTGACCTCTCCAATATATTTTGTAGTATTAGCGATTTAAATTTAAAAAAAATATATTTTGTATTTATCCACACACATATACAAAAAGTTGGTTTGAATTCGAATATCAAGTTTCACATGTGGAAGTGTGAGGGTAAAGTAAATGGGCCAATTTGATCACTTGACAAATTGAAAAATATATAAATTAAACATCTTCATTTTACTTTATAATAATAAGTGTATTAATATTAAAGCATAGTTTATGAGGACTAGTGCAATCCAAATAATTAAATTAGCATTTTGTAGGAAAAGAAACTAACACATGATTTCCTTCTTTCTCTAAAATTGACTAACTTGCATTGTTAATTACAAAAATAGAATTTAATGGAAAAATTATGCTAGTACATACAAAGCTTGATGATGAGGACACTTAGATTGTGTTTGGATGGAAATATCTAAATTTTAAGAAATGATATTATAAGAGAAGGATTTTATATGAATATAATATGGGTAAGCCCATAGGCTCAATAAAAGCACAAGCCCAGATGAGATAAGCTTTGGGCCCAGACAGATTAGCTTATGTCATTGTTTCTAACTTGTTTCTAACACTTTTAGTCATCCCCTGAGGTCGAGAAGGTTGAATTCCCGCCACCTCAAGAGGTCGAAAACTTATAGTATGTGAGTTGACTACTTGGTCGTTGATGCATTAATGGTAGAGTCTACCACTCATTGTATCCGCATTAAATGCACCTAAACTATCCTCCCTATCCACACTAAATGGCCTTGATGGTGCTTCATCTCCACATTAATGATGGTAAGGGTGCTCCCTTTGATTGAGTTGTCACAAGCAAGGTGCTAAGTTAGGTTGAAAAAACTTAGATTACCCCTACTCAAGGAAGGGAATGCCTGACTTATATTAGGGTGAAACTTGTCTTTTCTACTACTCGGTGAATACTATAAATGCCTCTTTCTTCAAAGATAAATATATGCCTTTAAACACTTTCTAAGCTGTTACTCTGTAAAATAATCTTAAGGTAAAAAACTGACTTAAGTATCAGAGGGTCTTGGCTGAGGATCCTCTCGGTTAGCCTAATGTTTGTTCATTAAGCATTGAATTGTAATATCCATTTTTCCATTTTTTTGGTCAACTTAGAACATTTAGTCGAGACAAAAAAGCCCATCTCACCAAAATTGACTTAATCATTTGGCATCGTCTATGTGACATGAAACCTACAGTTGAAAAATGGTGAATATAGACAAACTACTTTCGAGAGGCAGAGTGACCAAATCACTGCTACCACAACCTCAATTGGACCAACAAGCAGAGAGCCTAAGCTCTCAACCAGAATAGGTGGTCACTTTGACCATCCCTCAGCTTATGCAAATGATTAGTGATCAAATATCTACTCAGCTCTTAGCACAGTTATCTGCCACCTTGCAAAGGCACAACAACTAACCAATAGCTACAGCTAGTGCCACACCATACCTTTCTAACCAAGAAGAAATACCACCCCATGAGGATAAAATAAGGAATGAAGCTCATCGCAACCCCAATAGATGAGATGTAAGCCCTGGGCATTTTTTGCAAAAATAAAGCTCGCTATCAACTTTGAAAAGAGGTAACAGATTTGGTGGAGCACTTTACTCAGCCCAATCATGCCCAGCAACATGAAAGGTTCAAGCACTAGAGACCTCAGCCAAGTAAAGACTTATCTCTGGCGGATCAAGATGAATAAAAGAAAGTGTCGCACTAGGTTCAACAACTGAACAGTTGATTGGAGGAGATTTCAAGAAGAACACAGAAAGGGTTCAACTTGATAATGGCTCTAATCTTTGACAAGAGAGAGAATCCTTATTTATCTAGGAGACAATTGAGCAATGCATAGCCATTGAAATACCGATCGGATTACCCAGGTATGATAGGTTAAATGACCCCAGTGAGTACTTATTGCAATTCAAACACATGATATAGCTTCATGGCCACAACGACCATATCCATGCCAAAATATTGGTTACCATTTTTTAGGGAGCAGTGCTTGAATGGTTCCATCTTTTTCTATGACTGGCTCTGTGATAAATTTCTCTACATGTTTGCCAATAGAAGGAAAACAAAGCTACCTCACACTTATCTCCATAAAATTAAGCAAAATAAAGGAAAATCACTTTGCGATTTCTTTGAAAAGTTCAACATGGAGGTGTTGAAAATTGATAATCCTATGATCAATGGGTGTACTACTCCTTAGACTTAGGCACAAAGAGTGTGCCATTATGTTGGTCAAAGAAAGATCACTAACAATGCAGGAACTCCTTGACCTCACAGAGAGGTGCATGACCTAGGAGGATATGAACAAGATGAAATATGAAAGTGGAAAGAATGATAAAAATAAATGAAAGAAGAAAGATGACAAGCATCAGAAGGATGGTTATTGATCTCCAATCAAGAGGTTTCAAAATTATGCTCCACTGAACAACCCTAGGGAAGAGGTCTTGTTCACAATCCAAAATGACAACTTTTTCAAAAGGTTGAGGAAACTCAACAAGACTCCAGCCATGAAAAACTCAAAAATGTATTGCCATTTCTACAAACAGAAAAGCCATGACATAGAAAATTGCTTTAACCTCCAGGCTGAAATTGAACAATTTATCCAACAAGGCCACCTAAAAAAATGTCATAAAGAAGGCTAAGAAAGCCATGACCCAACCTGACCAAACTTCCTATAGAGAACGATCAGTCAACCCAAGGAGAGATGATAAGAGAAAGAAGAAAGTCAAAAAAGAATGCCCCCCTTAAGAGGTATGATTGATATCATTGTATGACCAACTAGGGAGGACTCTAAATTAGCAAGAAAGCAAGCATAGAGATAGCTCAAATCAACTAAGTTAATTCTAACCAAGATAACCTATCAGCCTTTCACCAATGTAGACCCTATTTCCTTTTCAGATTCTGACCCTCTTATTTGGGAGGTCAAGGGGCGAAGAGCAAATTAGATTACCCTCCAGTGGTAACTATCAACATAGCAAATTTTGTGGTAAGAAAGATATTGGTCGACAATGGTAGCTCAGCTAATGTAATCTTTTCGTCGACATTAGAAAGAATGAAATTAGGAAAGTTGAAGTTTAAACCAGTCCATACTCCATTAGTCAGTTTTGGTGGGTCTGAGATCATATAGGTTAGGTTTATAGACTTGTCCATATCTTTTAGAGAAGTACCAAAAAGGCGCATCCTCGTGATCTACTATTTAGTCGTTGATGCACCATTTGCTTACAACGCTATAATTGGAAGACTAGTACTTAGTAACTTTAGGGAAATAGTCTCGACTTATCACATGAAGGTTAACTTTCTGACAATGGCTAGTACTGTAGAATTGCTTTGCAATGTGAAGAAAGCATGGCATTGTTACACCATTTCGATTGAAGTAAACAAACAAAAAATTTGACCAAAATTGAAACCTTTAGGGACATCCTGGTAATGGAAATGGAAAGGGGACATGCAAGCAAAAAGAAAAAGAGAAAAGATATCAAAGTTGAGCCAGTTGAGGAATTCAAAATAATAGATTGAACATGGGAATTCAAATAAGACCATGAGGATAGAAACTAACTTGGGACACAACATAGAATGCATGTTGTTCAATTTTGTTAGAAAGTACATTGATGTTTTTGCATGGAAAGCAATTGACCTCCAAGGAATCAAACCCCAGGTCATCATTCACTATCTTAATATGGACCTATCTTCTAGCCAACAAATAGAAAACCAGAATGTTCAATGTCAAGGGATGCCAAATCATTGAGGAAGAGGTTAACAAACTTTTAGATACAGGCTACATAGTAGAGATATAATATCCTAGTTGGTTGTGTAATGTAGTCCTTGTCCTTAAAAATGAGGCAACTGGAAGATGTGTAATGATTTTATTAAGGCATACCCCAAGGACCTTAACCCACTGCCGTGAATAGACTTATTAGTTGACTTTATAGCAGGTTGTGAACTCCTAAGCATGATGGATACTTTCCAAGGATACTACCAAATCTTCATGGCTCTCGAGGTCAGGGACAAAACCATTTTTGTGGTCTTAAATGGTGTATATTATTTTCTGGTCATGCCATTTAGGTTGAAAATGCTGTGGTAACTTACCAAAGGCTAATCAACTTCATGTTTAAGAATGAGATTGATCAATCTATGGAGGTCTACATTAATGATATAATTGTTAAAATAAAAAATGAATCAGATCATTTATTTGACCAGGACCACACATTTTCAATATTAAGGGCATTAGACATTAAGCTCAATCCCAATAAGTATACATTAGAAGTGAGAGATGGGTAGTTCTTAAACTATATAGTTAGCCAGAGAGGCATCAAAGCTAATCTACAAAAGATATAAACAATTCAAGCCATCCCATTACTAAAGACAGTAAGGGACATTCAAAGATTGGTTGGAAAAATCATTACTCTAGGCCAATTCATTGCTTGATTGACAGATAAAAGTCTACTATTTCTTAAGATCTTTAGAAATGCAAGGAAGTTTTAGTAGATAGAGGAATGTGATTAGGCCTTAGTTGACCTTAATTAGTATCTGACTATACCTCCCTTGCTTGCAAAACTTATGATCAAAGAAGCATTAAACCTATACTTAGTGGTCTTAGCAGTAGTTATTAGTTTAGTCTTGGTATCTACTCAGCAAAGCTCACATAGGCCAATATAGTATGTAAACAAAGTCCTACAAAGCCCCCAGCAACTATTTAGAGATTAAAAAATTTGCTTGTGCATTGATCACAACAACACTAAAGTTAAGACCTTATTTTTTGTCACATGCTATCATTGTCTTGACAAATCAGCCATTGAAACAAGTGCTCTCCAAGCCCGACATATAGGGAAGATTAACCAAATGGGCCATCAAGTTAGGAGAATTTGATGTCAAATTTGAACCCTGTATAGCTATAAGAGCACAAGTATTAGCTAATTTCATAGTAGAGCATGTCGACCTCCTTAGAATAGTTGAGCTAAAATAGCAGAGCTAGTCTTTATACGTCAATGAATCAACCACAAGCATATGAGGTAGAGTAGGAATTTCATTACGTTCTTCTCAAATTGAGGAATATGATTTTTCTATTAAACTCAACTACCCAATCACAAATAATGAGGCAGAGTATAATGTCCTAATCACATGTATGCTAGCCTTTGATTGGGGGGTTTGAATGTTTAGCAGCTATTGCAGACTCACAACTAGTTGTGGGGCAATTTGGAGGAAACTTTGAAGTAAAAGAAGCAGCCATGAATTCATACCTAGCAGAGGTCAAAAGATTAGAGCAACAATTCAAAAAATTTATGCTAAGCTAAATACCTAGGTCAAAAAATGAAAAGGTAGAAGCATTGTCCAAATTTGCTAGCTCAACTAAAGGCACAAAGGAAATAACAATAACCTTTTTGGTCTCAAACATGCCTATCATAGATAACCTCCACCAAAGCTGGGTCTTAACGATCGGAGAAGTAAGCCCAGTTGGATCAATGAAATAAAATCCTTCCTCAGAGAAGGAAAATTACCATGAGACAAAGAAGAAACCCAGAGGTTAAAAGGGCAAGCAGCAAAATTTGACCTTGATAAGTTTGATTAGCTGTATAAAAGATCTATCTTTGGGCCCCCATTAAGATGTTTGACACTAGAACAAGGATAAATGGTCTTATAGGAGATTCATGTTGGTATTTGCAGAAACCATTCGGGGGGATGAGCATTAGCCCACAAGGCCATTAGGTATAGCTATTTTTGGTTGACCCTACTCAAGGACATGGTCAACTTTGCACGGATATGCCTATCCTGCTAAATGCATGCCAACATCTTCTATTAGCCAGCTGCAACCCTCGTCCCAATACAGATCACTTGGCCTTTTGGCTAGTGATGAGTCAACATTGTGGGTTCTTTTCCAAAAGCCACAGGCCAAAGAAAATACATAATAGTAGCAGTGGAATATTTCACTAAGTGGATCAAGGCGGAAGCCATACCTAAGATAACGGATGCTGTGATAAGGAGTTTCTTGCAGAAAAATATCATTTGTCATTTGGTCTACCTAAAGTACTCATATTTGACAACAACACCCAATTCTAAAGTAGGAGGATGAGAGATTAGTGTGAAAGCCTCAGGATCAGAAAACATTTCACTTTGGTGGGAAATTCAAAAGTGAATAGTTAGATTGAGGTCACCAATAGAACATTATTGGATCATATTAAAACTCGACCAGAAGATTCTAAAGATAGCCGGGAAAATGACCTCCACAATGTCCTTTAGGCCTATAGGATCACCCTAAGAAAAGCAACGGGGCAAAGCCCATGCAAATTTGTCTATGGCTCATAAGTAGTTGTCCTAACAAAGTTCACACAACTAGAATAATTCATTATAACTCGAATAAAAATGAAATAGAAAGACAATTCGACCTTAAGACAATTGATGAGCCTTTTCGACAAGCCTTCGTAAAAATGCAAAGGTACAAGTCAATCATGGCTAAACACTAAGACAAAGTTTTAGGCCAAGATGTTTCAAAGTTGGCGATCTGGTCCTCAAGAAGTTCGAAGTCTCAAAGAACATCGGGAAACTCAACCTAAATTAGGAAGGTCCCTACTTGGTAGTGAAAGGGGCAAAATAGAACTCTTATTGACTTGAGGATATGAGTAGAAATAAGCTCCCTTGACCATGGAATGCAACCAACTTAAAGAAGTTTTATATATAAATTAAAGATCTGCTGGTATGAAAGGAGTAAGTTTTCCTAATGCATATAATATCGTGACCTTATAGTCGCCTAACCAAATTTGCTTTTGGATCAACTATTAAATAAAGATCAAGTTGACCCCATAGTCTCACAATCAAATTGATCACAGATAAATTGTTAAACAATGATGATTAAGTTGAACCTTAATCAAATTGATTTTGGATCAACTACTAAGGAATGATTAAGTTGAACTTCAAGTTATCATTACTACTAGAAATTGATGTCAATCTTCAAGTATTTATCATTCCATATCTAAATAAACCTCTTAGTCGAGCCCAACAAACATGATAAGCCCAAAGTAAATTGGCAAAAATAAATAAAAAATCAACCAAAATTCCATAGAACTTGGCACGCCCCACAACAAAGATAATATTGTTCAAATGCCTATTTGGGGTTTACATCATTCAAAAAGAAGGAAATTACGAAGCAGGAAACTGCTCAGCTTGCTCAGCACTTTCTCTCTGACTACTTTAAATGACAACCTTTGCAGCAACCTCTTTGACAGCTTTGGTCAAGCTCATTAATTGTATCAATGCCAATATCCAGGGGCCGACCCTCGACTTTCTGCTTAGGTCCTGAAAAATGCATTCCCACAGGTCAAGAGGGCTTAGCTTTTTCTGCCAGAAAAGGACGTTGGATAGCAGAGAGGAACTCTACCACATTCACCTCATTACTTTTGATGTCTAAAGCAAAGTTACTATCAAAAGAAAACTCCTTCCCTACTTTCATAGCTTTAAGATGTAGCGGAGCTTCAACCTCTACAGTGGGAGCATTCATCAAAATCCTCAAGGTGCTCATTCTTCGAAACATTAAGTTGAGCTTTGTCTTTTACTCAAATTTCATAGCCAAAAAATTTGAGCTATTTCATGGCTCTCTTAAGCATCTCCTTGGCGTTATCTATGCTAAAGGTCACACTAGCATCGGTAAATATTGGGCACAACATAAACTATTGCATGGCTTCTCTTTAGGTCGTAGGCAATACCTTGAAAAACTTGCTCCTTGCATAGCGGAGGCAGCTTTCATACCCCAGTGCTCAACCTGATAGAGAAGTTTCTTTTATCGATGCCATCAACTTCTTCAATTGCTTATCTGCTCTACGCCTCCCTTCAATAGCCGCTAAGAGCTCAACATCCTTTTCTTCAAGCTGCTTGGTTAGCCTCACAACTATTAACTTTGAAGATTTGATTGTAGACTTGGTCAAATCATTATGTTCTTTCTCCAACTCCTCTCATTTCTCCTCCAATCTTTATCAAGCAATTTTGCATAGCTCATACATAAAGATTATATCTCTATTGCTTGACCTACAAGAAAGTAAATGCATATCATACAAAGACCAATTTTACAAAATCGAAGAAGATAAAAATCAACCAATTCATTTAACACCAAACTTTGCTATATTTGTGGTATAAGCAAATGCCTTCAGAGCATCGAGTTGCTCATGATTAATCATCTTTACTTGATCTTTTTGAAAGAGACCAACGGTCAGAATGACGAATAGAGTCATTGAGGTCAGACTTATGCGCATCATTATTGTTGTATTTGACAGCTTGACCTTTAGCCTAAAAAATTGAGGTTTGGAGAATATAGGTAAATTGTACAATTATTGTAGAGAAATCATCTTGTAAGCAGTTGCATCAGGATCAGCAGCTTTCTTAGAGGCACTTTGTAGTTTGACCTCTACCACTTTTCTTTTTTATCGAGGAGCTAGTCTAGTCGCCACTGCCACATTCTAAGTGATAGAAGGTGGACTAGTTTGGGGCATTTGTTTGACCTTACCAACTTAAGCTGCCACCTCTTGATGAGTGGTAGTGGCCTCACAACACTCCTGTGACTTTTGTTGCTTTTGCATCATGATTTGCCTAACTCTATTCATGACAGGTTGACTTGAAAAAACCTACAATATTTTGATCAGCAATATTCCAGTAATAGATATTGATAATAGAGCACATAAGTTAAGCAAGTTAGTTCTACCTAAATGTGTGTTAGCATGCAACCTCAGCAAGGCAGCTGATAATCCCACGAGAACCAAGTTTTTCTCTTTAATAAATTCAAATGCATCCATCTCCCCAAACTTGAGCATATCTTGAATGAAAATATTACTCCAGGATAGATTCTCATCTTGCTCATCTCAATTTTGCCCATCATCCACCCTTTGGGAATATTAAAACTGGCCTCTATTGGGAGGTTGAATATAAAAATATCTCTCCTTCTAGGTTTACCTGGGAGAAAATAAAGGGGTTACAAAAATATTTCTACGAGGTCAAGCAGTTAAGTAGCAAAACCCTGACTCCCCCATAATCCCTGACTTGCAAGACATCAAAAAATGAAAAAGATTGCAAAAATTAGCCTAAGAAGATGGCTAGTCATGAATTGTCATCAAAATAATAAAACTATAGAAAAGGGAAAAACAATCAGGCAAGAGCTGCATTATGCCGACACAGAGACCTCTCAATAGCTCGATTATAGGTTCAGCAAGAGAAAACCAAAGCATAAATTTTAAGGCGTCCTCAAAAATAGTTATATATACGTTGAGGGTGTATGCATCCTATCCCTTGCCTTAGGCTTATCAGCTCAAACCCCTCAGGAATATAATATTTTGATCTAATTGAACTCAAATCATTTGTCGATACGTTAGGTATGATTTCACTATAATGGTTAATAGTAAAAAGCCTACTCCTTGACCTTAGAGGTTGGTCAGCCTCCCCAAACTACTTTGTCTCTTCAACCACAATCACAAATAGATTAGCCTCCTCGATATTAGGACTAGAAAGCCTAACCCCCTTATTAGCCTATACTCCCTCCCATAATATCCAATTCCTCATTGCCACTAGAAGAAATTGACCTACTACAAGATATCTTATTTGAGCTTACCTTATTAGTTGAGGTATTTAGTGATTAAGTTACCTTGAAGTTAGAGCTCCTAACCCTACCCTTCTCACTAATTCTAGCCATTACTACAATTAAAAATAGGAGAACAGAAAGTGTAACCAATGGACAAAATAGGAGAAAAGGAGAACTTACAAAACACACACGCCGAAAGCTAAGAATTTTCAAAAGCTGGGATTCGATCAAATTTCTCTTAAGCTTGGCCTTGTAATGGCATCGTAAAAGTGTTAAATGGACAGTAAGAACATCTATTAGGCTGGTCCCAATTTGCCACCGACTAATTTGACCAGCCATTAGCTAATTAATGCATAACTGCTAGTCACTCATGCATGAATATCAACATAGTTGCCCAGAAATAGTTCCCATCTACAAAACCCTAGTCAAGATTCAAAAACATTTCCCTATTCCATAATCCTAACTAAGATATAAAAATAAATATTTTGGTCGATATCAAAACAATGCCAATATGCTATTCCTCACTTCAACCTCTGCATGGTTGGAATACAGAGTGGGAGGGAGGACTCATGATATGGGTAAGCTTGTGTAAGCCCATAGGCCCATTAAAACATAAGCCTAGTGTTGAGCCTAAAGGAGATAAGCTTTGAGCCTAGATAGATTGGCCCACATTATTGTTTCTTGATTATTTCTGACACTTCTGGCTGATCTTTGAGGTCGAGAAGGTTGAATTCCTCTATTCTCAAGAGGTCAAAAACTTGGAGTATGTGAGTTGACTGCTTAGCTATAGACGTATTCATAACAGAGTCTGCCACCCATCACATCCGCATTAAATGCACCTAAACCACTTGTCTGTCTATATTAAATGGCCTTAATGGCGCATCACCTCTGCATTAATGATGGTAAGGGCGCTCTATCCAACTGGACGATCAAAAACAAGGTGCTAAGCTAGGTCAAAAAGACCTAGATTACCTCTACTCGAGTAAGGGAATGCCTAACTTATATCAAGGCAAAACTTGTCTTTTCCACTACCCAGCAAATACTATAAATAGCTCATTCTTTAGAGACAGAGGTATGCCTGTAAATACTTTCTAAGCTGTTGCACTGCCAAATTATCTTCAGGTTGAGAACTAACTTAAGTATTGGAGGGTCTTAGCTGAGGGCCCTCTAGGTTGGCCTGACGTTTGCTCATTGGCTACAGAATTCAACTTGCAATATCCATTTTTCCATCATTCCAGTTGACTTAGAACTTCTAGTCGAGACGAAGAAGCCCACCTCACCAAAATTGACCTCATCTGAATCTATAAACTTATAATTTAAAATTAATAAAATGACTCAAAAAGGATTCTATATTAATTCATGTTATATGAATTTAAAATCAAGTTAAAATGACTCAAAAAATAGTTAGGATGGGAGTTTATGGATTTAAATTCAATATTGTAACTTGAAGTTATCTAAAAAAATTTAATGAATTTATTATTATGAATTTAAAATTTCATATAGTTCCAAAATTTAAAAACTTACTCTATTTCATAGGATAACAATGGAAATTAAACTCTTCCCACTAATTGAATTTAGGACATGTATAAAAGTTTACATATAAAGTCTCATTGTGCATTTATTTTTTAGGAAAAATGATAGAAAACATCATTACTTAAAAAACAAACAGTCATTACGAAGTGGCCTGATTCTATGAAAACCTTAGCAATGCCAAGATAATTGACTATCATGGACCATATATACTAAATTCTAGAAGTAGCATGTTAGAGATGAGCAAAATATTAATATTACAAAAAAATACTCTTTCACTAGTGGAACGTTTGTAATAAAGAGGGTTTCGTTACAGTTTAAAGACAATTGTGATTGATTTTTATTGGATTTCTAACAAATTTAATAAATTGAACAAAAATGTATGTTAGTTATGATACTTGTAATGGATATGAAGAATATATATTGATATGAAGAGTACATCACAAATTCTATAGCTTAAATATGATTTTTCAATTCGTAATGAAAATTCCATTACAAAATTAGTTCTGTGATGCATTTTATTTTCGTTACAGAATTAATCAGTGACAAAGCATATGCAAATGGATTTGTGAAATAAGTTCGTCATAAATTTAATGAAATCTATCATTCTACAATGTATTTATTTCTAAGTCCATTAGTGTATGATTTGTTACTAAGTAGTTTGCAATGAAAATAAAGTGCGTCGTAAGGTAATTTTATGATGGAATTTTCATCACAAATCAAAAAATTATATTCAGAGTTATGAAATTTATGACAGACCTTTCAAATCAATATATACTCTTCATATTCATCACAAATATCATAACTAATATATATTTTTGCTCAATTTTTTTAAATTCATTAGTCGTTTATAAAAAATCCATTACAATTGCCTTCAGAAAGTAATGAAACCCTCTTTGTCATAAATTTTTTGTTAATGAAGGAATGTTTTCTTGTAGTATAAGTAGCAAATTGAAATGTTTCCAATATAAGCCTCGACTCCTTATCGAATAAACGTTGATTCCATTGATACCATAATGACCAACAAAAAGTCAAAAATAGATCAAAATGTGCAGTTTCCGACTTGTTGTACATTGACCAAAGCCAGCTCTCTATATCTTTTTCCAAGGTACATAAAATTGAATGCAGTATATCTGACATGGCCTAAGTTGTCTAGCAAATTGGCGTATTGTGAATAAATGCAAGGCAGATTCTAGTGCTTCTCCACATAAGACACACAAACCTTCAGTATGCACACATCACCTTGTAAGATTATCACATGTTGGTAGCGCATTACGACACATACATTAAGCAAAATGCTTCACCTTTAGCGGTAGTCTTCAAGACCAAATGAAGATGTAATTACTTTGCTATCTATTACTTGAGAAACCACCAATTCAAGCACCCGCCTTCCTTGAGATGTAAAGAAAATATGCGCTTTTTATTGTAAATTTGCCACTCTTATCGTAGTGTTAGATTAAAACATCATCACTATGAAAACCACACAACACACTAGCAAGGATAGCCCTAGCATCATCATCATAAAAAAATCTCTCTAATCAATTCCTCATTCCACTCCCTTGTGCCATTAATGGACGCACAAACCATGGCATCCCTAGGTAAATGCGAAGTTGAAGAATATAATACACTTGAAATGATGTTGATATAGAAATCCAAGGATCATTTCAAATTAGGATATGATACCCATTTTCCACCTTATACCATAAACCATCATACACTATATGCTTAGCATCTTAAATGCTTTTCCATGTCAAAGAAGAAGAATTCCCCTAGGTGGCCTCATAAAGAGAAGTATGAAGAAAATATCTAGCCTTAAGTAATCTGCTCAGTAACGAATCTAGATACAGAAGTACATGCCAGACTTGTTTTGCCTACATAGCTAAATTAGAAGCCCTAATATCTTGGAAACCAAGTCCTCATTCCTTTTTACTCGTTCCTAGATCCTCCTATCTAATCTAATAGATTTTACTATTATCTTGATCACCCTACCGAAAATCAGCAATCATTGACTCAATCTCTTTGACCAAATTAGCAAGAAGCTTGAAACAACTTATAGCATATCTTGGAATAGCTTGAACCATTGTCCTTAATCAAAACCTCCTTATCTACTCTAGACAAATATCTCTAGCCTTATCCTTGTACCTACCAAACTCCCTCCCATAAATAAGCAAAGACCTTTGTTTTTGATTATGTTTATCTTCCACTCTGATTGCATGTATAGCTTGAAGTAGCACATTAGTCTCTGTTGTTGTGTTGTTGCTAAATATCCATAGTAAATTGCTGCAAGTTAATCTGTTGATTGAAAGCCAAAGCATAAATGTTCAATATTTTTTTAATACAAAGAGCAGCCATCTGCGAAAAATAAGTGCGTAATACTTGGCACACCTCTGCAAATCGTTACCTTTAAGTAGCTCCTCGTGATCTTTCCATAGTAGCAATGAACTCAAGGCCTAGGCATAAAAAAGAAACATATAAGACGATAGAGGGTCTCCCACCGGATTCCCCTTTAAGGATGGAAATAATCGTATTGTTCACTAATTAGAATCACTAAGTATGACACTGTAGTTATATACTTCATGATAAAATTGAGAAAACCTCTCATCAAACCCATATCTATGTAATACACTCTCAAGAAAAATCATTCAACCTTGTCATATGCCTTGCGCAAAATATGCCCTCAAGGACCTATGAATTTATCTTTTAGAAAATGATTAATTTCAAAATCGAGTAGCACGTTATCATTGATTAATCTAGAAGACACAAAAGCATATTGAGTCCTAGAGGTAATCAAATCCAAGAAAGGTTGAATTAAATTTGTCAATGTCTTCGAATCAATTTTATAAATAATATTACAAAGGCTAATAGGGAGGAAATTGACAAATAGTTTCAAGATTAGGACACTCCGGAAGTAAAACAATATGAGTATAGTTAAATTTAGTTAAAAGACAATCCAAAGTACTTTCTAGCATCATTTCCCACAATAGACTAGAATTTTTGGTAAAATAGAACATGCATACCATTAGAATAAGGAGATTTCAATGAGTACATTTGCAATAATGCGTGTTGAACTTCATCAATCGTAAATTACAATTATTTATAAAATTCAAAATTCATTGTTTGATCCACTCATTGTTCTATAGAATCCAAAACCACGACAGTTTTAGTTACCAAGAAATGTTCAATCGTGATCTTGAAAAATACTAGAATTAAACTATTGGTCCCAAAATTATAATTAATAATAAATATAGTCCTATTAAAATGAGGATTAATCCAATGATTTCAGGCCGTTATATTTTATTATCTTCTTATATAATTTGATTTTGACCTCTTACCTAATTTTCCTCAGAAATTCCTTGCATTAAATGAGTTTTTCTTGCCGAAAAAAGAAAATTTCCTCCTTTCTGGTAGGGAAAAAAAGAACTGGAAATTAATGAGCATCCCATTTATTTATTGACTCCGTCACGGTACAATTACCATGAAATCTAATTAACTCTGCATTAATAATGTATCTTTTTAATAAAAAAACTATCTTTTTAAGATATTGGAACTTGAAAAAATACATTATCCAGTGTCAACTCCTTTCTCTCTCAAATTAAAAGTGGGACACGGTATTGAATAGCCTGTAGAAAATATTAAGGTGCGTAGTTAAATGATGATCCATCCCAAAAGAATTAAATAAGGCATACAACGTAGGTGGTATTTTAATGGGAAATTAACTTAGGTCGACGGGTCCCTGTTTTAGGACCTCACCTTCTAGAACATGTCTCCATGTATGCATAACCAATTTCCAGTCAGTTTTTCTTCCTTCCAAGCTTTCACATTGGCTATGTTCTTTTCCTGGATCGAGATGCCTATATATTCACGAGCCTAATTTTCTATAGTTCTTATGTTAACGAGTATAAAATGGTTCTATCCTCTATAATTTTATCATTAGTTAGATCAATCACTAACGGCTGTAGTTGGATAAGAAATTTACGAGCAATTAAGAAGATATTTGGCGTATATAGTTTGTAGGCTACTTAAAACATTTTGCAGAATGTTTGAGAGCTTATATATGTATAAAAGATGTTACAAAGTGTTCTACAGTAGTGCAATTGAATCGAGTCAAGTTGAGTTTTGTAAAAAATTTTGTGTTTGAGTTTGAGCTCCAAATATATGTATTAGGCTTAGGCTTAGCTCGACTCAATAAGACTTGAATTATCAAATAAATTGTAAATAGCTACAAGTGATCAAGAATTCGAACTCAAAATAAAAAAAAATAGTAATATAATATATTTATTAATAAAATAAAAATAATATTTAATTATACAAAGCTTGCAAGTTGGCATAAATACAAATGACTCGAAATTAACTTGAACTGGAGCTCGAGCGAGTACTCGAGCTTGGCTTGTGAGGCTTATGAGCATACTCGACTAGTTTGCAGTTATAGATAATTTTCTTCTCAAAAGAAGCTTATAAACTCCTAAAATAAGGTAATATATATGATCTTCGTTTTAAAAAATCAAGGAGTTTCTAATTTTTAACATCTTAAGAAACTCTTTTAAATTTAACCATATTAATTACAAAGTTATTATTACTAATATTTAAAATAATTATTTTATTCAAATACTTCAACAACTTATTTTTAGAAAATGATCTTCCATTTTATTAGTTTCAAGAATATTTTATAAGATGTAGGTATTTATAAATTTTTTTATACCCTCTAAAAAGAAAAAAATTGATTTTTTCCACCAAAATTTATCTTGCAAATCAAAAAATTATTATTATTTTTTCTCTTTCTTTAAGTGTTAGTCTACTTATAATTCACAAAATCGAAAAATAGGAAAATTAAGAAAGAAAAAATAAAGCGTGGGATGTAAACTTTCAAAAACATGCTCTCGTGTGTGATGGTTTAGTTTAGTTTAGTTTCTCACCACAAGAACAAAAATAAAATATTACTAATAATAAGGATTACTTATAAGTTATAATTATTTACAACTATTGATACATTAATACGGATGTAATAACGACGTCGTGACATAATTGCAGCAAAAATTACCCTGACAAATTTTGATAGTAGTTGTGCCATCCACTGATTTGTCACTAATACGTATCAATGTTATAAAGTGCACCTTCTGCACCGTAAACCTTTTACGTCTCCGGGCTCATGTTCCTACAGGAATCTGAACTTTTCCCTCAATCTTAAAAAACTTGAACCATTTAATTTCGTTAGCTTTTTACTTCAATTTTTATTTTAACCAAAAATTTCCCACCAGATTTTAAGATATATGTTTACTTATATATATATCTTCGAAATGTTTTAAAAATAATTTTTAATTTTTAAACTTATTAAATATGAATATTTACAATGCATATGTCCCACTCTCTGAGGCGCGTCCCACCTAACGGTTGACGTTTTCTAAAGCATTGCTAGTCATCGCCCATGGCCAACGTATAGGACGACTAATTAATAATACATAAAATCTTATTATTTTATATTAATTTTGTGAAAATTATTTTGTACTATGAAACATAAAAAATATAGTTGTTTAATACATATAATCAATAATTGCTACATGAATACATCTTCCCTACTATTATTTCTCTTTCTTGTTTCAAAAACTTAATTCTAACTCAAATAGTTGAAAGTTTTGCTAATTTATATTTTCAATTCACTCATCCTCACCAATGATTAAAAAATTGATTTGGATCCAAGGATCCTACCAGTTGGGCCATCAATCACTCTATTGTATGGTCGATTTTGAATAAAAATCGATTATTTTAAAAAAATCGTTAAATTTTAAGAAAACCATTTAAACTATCGGTTGAACCACTTGAACAATCAAATTGCACACATTTGCTCAAACTTGTCTTGTTCAATTCTTCTTCTTCTTCTTTTTTCATGTAATAATTAAAAATTTTTTTAGATTTTTTGCCTAAATTTCAACCTACAAAACATTAAGATACAAGTTGCAAAGTCTAAATTGTCAAAGTATCCAAACAAAGGCTCCAAAATTCAAGTTTTGAAGTCGTGACTTATAAAGTTAAACACTATAATTTAGATTATTTTATTTTATTTTTATTTTGAAAATGAATTATTATATGTATCTTGTTCTTCACTTGCACTACAAGAATTGAAATCAATATTTTTAACTCTTTTATGTTTTTTTTTGTGCTTTACTAATTTTTAATAATATATAAAATACAAATATATATTGTATAATTGTGATTTTATGGTTCAATTACAATTAAATTAGATCAAACAAATATTTAAATTAATTAATTATAAAATAATAATTTTTCTTATTAAATGAATGGTCCAATTTTTCAAATCTTGATCCTCATTTAAACTCGACTTTCAAATGAAGTCAAGCTTAGATAGCCACCATCATATTTCCTTACTACTTAAGCAACGTCATACAAGTACAAGCAGTTAATTGATGTCTATCAACATAACAAAAAACATAAAAGAAGGCATTGATCACTTCGCCACGAAAAACCAAAAAAAGAAAAATATCTTAGACTGAAAAACCTCTACTTGATCATATATCTCCCCAACTTAATTTCATCTAGACAAAGAAAATCCCATTTCTTAGTAAATTTATAATAGAGATTAAAACTACTTAAACTATACTTAATTCATTCAATCATTCATTTAGGGCAAAATTCATTCTCATCAAGTACATCAAAATATTGTCACTGACTGCCACGCGGTTCTCTGTGTGTGTGTGTGTGTGTGTGAGGGGGTGGGGGGCGGGGGCGGGGGTAGAGAGAGAGGCAGCAAACAGCTGACTTTTTGCAAGCAAATGAGTAAATGCTGTTTGCTGTCCGCTTTTGACTCTTTTGAGACAATCTAATAGCCCTTTTACCCCTTTCTTCTCTATAGTCAGCCTAAACAACCACCTTTAAATTGGTCTCTTCTCTATATATTGCCTTAGACAAATCCCACCCCTTCAGTTGGACTCTTGTCCCTGCATTTCTCTACTCCAAACAACACCAAAAAGCAAAGCCATGAAAACCAAGCCCTAATAAGAGAGGAGGACAGAAGAAAAAAAAGAGCCCTTTTCCTTGAATCATAATTTGAAAAGTAAACATTTTTGTCTCAAATTTCAAGTGACATGGGAAGACCGCCTTGCTGTGATAAAATTGGTGTGAAGAAAGGGCCATGGACTCCAGAAGAGGACATCATCTTGGTTTCTTATATTCAAGAGCATGGCCCTGGAAATTGGAGAGCTGTTCCTTCCAACACAGGTAAAATGAAAATTAAATTTCTGAATCAATTTTGTCTTTTCTTCTTTTCATGGTTCTTTTGGTAGTTACAATCATTAAAAGCCTTGCAATAAATATTCTGCTGCAGCTCCATCACCGTCTTCTTGAATGAATATCATCTACTACTCCTGTTGAAATTGTTTTGTTAAAGTTCCTTTTCTTTCTGATCAGGGTTGCTTAGATGCAGCAAGAGCTGCCGCCTCCGATGGACCAATTACCTCCGGCCCGGCATCAGGCGGGGCAACTTCACTGAACATGAGGAGAAGATGATCATCCACCTCCAAGCTCTTCTTGGCAATCGGTATGCAAATACATATACATATATGTAAAAAAACCCTATGTCATCACACAAAACACACACACAACACACACTAAAAATGAATTCCGTGACAGATCTAAACATTTCCTCTTGAAATTAGGGCTGGATATGTAGCTGGATCTAGTAATGGAACCCCATTTCCCAAATGCAAGATTCTATTATTTTTCTAAATTTATTTATTTTTTTAGTTGAAGAACCTAGAAGTTTTTTATTTTTTCCCATTTTTTTTGGCTTCATTTCCCATAAAATTAGGCTTATATATATTTTTTTGTTTGCAGATGGGCTGCCATAGCTTCCTATCTTCCCCAGAGAACCGACAACGATATCAAGAACTATTGGAACACTCACCTGAAAAAGAAGCTGGGAATGCTTCAAGGGCGAGATGAAAAAACTGAAGACGGGAGTTCCTCTGATTCTCATTCAATTTCAAAGGGCCAGTGGGAGAAGAGGCTTCAGACAGACATTCACATGGCCAAACAGGCCCTTTGTGAAGCTCTCTCCCTCGATAAATCAGACAAAAATTCTAAGCTCTTCTCGATGATTCCAGAAACCAGGCCAATCCAGACATCTACATATGCATCCAGTGCAGAAAACATAGCTCGTTTGCTCGAAATCTGGATGAAGAAATCTCCAAAAACCTCTCCGACAGGCTCATCGGGGAGCACTCATAGTATAATTTCCTTAAATAACCCTTCAGTTGGACTTACTTCCAGCCCGAGCGAAGGGACCATCAGCACTACATTCCCCAGCTTCAATTGTTCGAATAATTCGGGTGCATCGCTGGAGGATAAAGAAGCCAAATTTGATGTTGCAAATTTCACACCTGAAACTGCGATTTTCCAGGATGAGAGAAAGCCCAATTTGGACAATCAAATGCCCCTTAGTTTGTTGGAGAAATGGCTGTTTGATGATGGAGTTGCACAAGGGCAGGAAGGGGATCTCATGGACATGGACTTGGGGGAAACTGCTGATTTGTTCTGAAGAAAATGGTGTTCTTCAGAACAACTGAGCAGTTTTTGAGGTTCTTTTACTGGATTGTCCTTTTGTTTTTTTGTGGGGGGATTTTAATTAGGCTTTGAACTGATAGTCTTTTACTCCATAAGATCTATCTAGTTGTATTGGACGAGAAGAAAAGTGTAAATTACTTGTAATTTAGAGTCTCTATTGGCATGTGTCCTGCTTACTGGATAGGAATAAGCTCACTTCTCTCATCCTTCTTGGACCTAAAAGTGATTGTACCTTGTGCATTCCTGATCAGAAATGAGAATTAGGGTTTGACTTTTCATGCTTTCGAAATAACATAAACACAAATTGTGCTATGTTTGGCGGCATAGATTGGCTTTGAAAATGAGAACTCCTGAAAATTTCACTCAGATTTAGTTAGGATCGACTGATTCTAATCAATCCCTAATTCCAAGCTACCTAGGAAAACATAGTTTTTATATGCAAGAAGTATATATAAGCATTAGTTTGGTAAATTTACTAGCTTTTGAAAAATAAAAAATAAAAAGAAGGAAAATGCTGCCATTGACTTATTTCTATAGCTTATTTTGCTCTTTGTGAACCGATAAAAATTAAAAACTGGATAACCTACTACTCCGCATCTTCTTCTTCTATGACATTTATTTGAAAACTTTGCACATTTCCAATTTTTAAATTTATGGTTCATTTTCCTATAGTATCACTGTCCTCAACTCTTATTATGTTACATTCTTGGTAGATCAGCTAACTCACACAGAAAGAAGCGTTTTTCTGGAGTGACACCCAGTAAGAAATGCCTTGCTAAAATATGAATCATTAATTAGATTTTATTCAAAAGGTTGGAACAACCTTTGCCCTATTCTTTTGCATAGCTTAGTTCTGCATAACTGCCACAAGACCTCCAAGGGAGCTCACGGAAAAATAACTTTGCTATAAGACTCCCAACAGAGCGCATAGAAAAATAACTCTGCTACATACCACCCGCAAGGGGCTCATAGGAAACCAACTCTGCTATAATATTGCTCATTTTGTGAAGGGCAAGGTTATGTGGTTTCACACTGAGAAGAGGTATAATGGTAAGTTCAAAAGTTTGACTGCCCGGATAGGCAGAAAATATCTCGACATGGCTTACCGCTTGCCTTTTATATGTGACAATAAATTTAATTATAGTAACAAAAAACTCTATCATGCTTGTAGCCATCAAAACCCTTCAACATGTAAAAATCCTACTAAATAATTAATTTTATTGATAGTTAAATAAGCACATGTTTTTATCAAGTTAAAATCTACCAAGAACAATCGTAGTCTTTTAATCCACAACCCAGAACAATTATTTATGGGAAGTTTAATAACTGAATTACTCAGACAACTGATCATCAGCTAGTTAAATTTCATCTAGGAAATGTAAATTTATCGTCTTTTTGTCACAGGGATCGATCATGTGTAATGTCTAGACCAGAATTGCTGCAAAAAGGGTTGGTCAGTATTCAACAATTTTTGTGAGGCCAATTTTAGTGCCCGTAGGATCCTCTCCCATAAACAATATCATGTCCACCACTTTCCAGTTGCAGTCTTTTCTATTTTGCAAATGTTTGATGTTTCCAAGCACATTTCTGTATCAATATTTAATGCTCGTAGTACCTTCAATCAAATCTCACTATTTTCTAATTCAAATTTGTTATGAAATTCAATAGGTTATGATATGCGGTTTCAAATTAATTAAGTAAAGAAATTAAAAATCGTTTTCGAACATTATTACAAGCCTTTTTTTTTTTTAAAACCAGACATGTAAATTCAAATTAATTACTACAAGTCGTATAATTATCACCCTTGTATGATCATCTAAATTACTAACTCAAGTTCAAGAAAAGAGAACTGTTGAAATTGCAAGCTCCTATTTGTGTGTGTTGGTGTTGACTGGGGCAGTTTTTGCTGTTTCATTATACAATATTGAGTTTTTTTTTATTTAAATCGAGTTATTAACTAGGGCAAATTGCATTATTAGTCCCTAAAGCTTTACTTGAAAATCACTTTAGTCCTCTATCTTTAAAAATCTTCTAGTCCCTAAACTTAAAATTTTATTTTAGTTTAGTCTTCAAAACAATATTCTGATAGCTTTTTTGCTAGAAAACTATCCACCGGTAGCATTCACATCAAGAAAAAGATAACCTAGTGACAAAAGAGTAAGCGATAATACAAAAATTGTCACTAATTATGCATATTAAGTGACAAGAGATTTATTTTTGTCACTTTAATGATTCCTACAAACTAAGTAGTGACAAGAATAATGTTTAAATTGTCACTATAAATAATTAGTAACGCACATATGATGACAATAAAAATCTTGTCACAAATTATAGTAACAATTTTTATTGTCACTATATGGGATTACTAATTATTAATAGTGACAACTTAAAACATCAATTTTTGTCACTATTGAGTCATATTATGACAAGGTAAAAATTATTGTCACTTAAAAATTATTATTAGTGACAACTTTAATTTTGTTACTTATTATTTTGTCACTAATTTTATATTTTTTTATAGTGATTTTTAAGGATAAAATTGTTAATATGAAGTTGTAAGTTCCATTTAAGTCCCTCAAATTTCCCCCCCTTCTCCAGCCAACATATCACAAAAGGCTCTCACAACCCATGTTCCTTCTCGGAATACAAATCTTATATGTTGAATATTATTTATTTAATAAATAATTTTTATGGACAAAAAAAATTTAATAATCATCAAAAAAGGTCTAATTAAGGAATTCTTGAATCCAGTAATATTTTTTTTAGTCTCTTATCTTGGCTAATATAAAAAAATTTGATTTTTATTTAATTTAAAATGAGTAACCATATTATCTTTCAAAACTAAAATATTGACAAAAGTACTCATAATATATTTACAAAAGTATGTTGAAATAAATTTCTACCTACACATGAAATTTAATATCTATGCATAAAAATTTAAATGTGTTTTATTAATGTGACACATGTTTTTAATCTCCAATAACAATATCATGCATAATATTATGATAATTTTTTAATTATGATATTATTTTTTTAATTCAACCACATTTTATATTTAATTGATTATTGTTAAAGTTTTATGACCGTATTCATAATTTTTAAAACTATATCTATGTAAGACTAAATTATATGGAATATAGATATAGAAATAGAAAAATGGTTACAACTTTTATAGTCACAAATGTCTTACAATTTTGAAAGACAGAGATTCTAAAATGAAGTAGTTTACTAAATTTAATTAGAAGGATCATCTCTAATAAAATATTAGTATAATTTTAAAAGTTCTAATGGGAGTTTTTTTGAATTTATTATTTTTTATACATAGATAGCAAATCATATTTCTATACATTATTGAACAATATCTCATAATCTAGATTCCGAGATTAATTATTCTCTCAAATTTTATATTTTAGAAGATATCTATCACTTAATAATCTCAATATTATGCCTTTATTAAGTAACCTTAAGTAAGATTATTAAATTCCTTAATATGATCTCACTTAATAATTCCTTCATTAACTTTTTTTTCACGATTATTAAATTCTTCTCTCCAAAAGAAATATTTATTAGATAAACAATATTCAACACATTGGATTTTTATTGTGGGAAGGAATGCGGCTTCTTTTCGCCTTTTGTGATTTGCTGTTTGGGGTGGGGGAAGGGGGGAACTTGAGGGACTAAAATAGAACTTAAAATAAATTAAGGGACTAAAATAAAATTTAATACTTTAGGTTGACAATTTTACCTTAAAAATGTCACAAGGGGAAAAGTTTCCGGCTAAATCGCTAGAATGTTATTATGAGGACTAAATTAGAATGAAATATTAAGTTTAGGGAATAAAAGATGAAGTTATGAAAATTAAGAACTCAAGTAATTTTAAAATAAAAACTTTAGGGGCTAATTATGCGATTTATTCTATTAACTATTGTATGTAAAAATTAAATTAAATGATAGTCTTTAGTCTCATCTATTGTGTATAATAGCAATTTTGGCATGTGTTAAAATTTGTATAGTATAATTTATTTATTTTTGTATTTGTTGCTACAATTTTTCACTGTAAAAAAATTAAATTTATTATGGAAAAATTGTTACAAAATTATTTGTAATTATGGTTACAAATTGTAACAATCAATTTTCTTAATTAGTAAATGTAATTTTTTAATAATTAACAAATAATAAAAAAATATTAGCTACCAATCTGTAACTTTAGTTGTTGGAAGTGTAAAAAATTAATTATGCATTTTTTTAGAAAAAATAAAATATATAATATAAAATAATAAAAGGAAAAAGGAAAGAATAAAAAATGAGAGGAAAAAAAATAGAGAGAAGGAAGAAAAGAAACTGAAAAAACCGACCTTGTCATTAATTTTTTAAATGTGGTTACTTTTGTCGAACTCATAAAATAACACAGTATATTACCTATCAAAGCTTTCATAATTTATAAACAATGTAGATATGTTAAAGTAATTAATTATGTATATTATAAAGTAATGAAGACTATAGGGAATGATTTTTATTTTTCAATGATAATTAAAGAATTTTACTCGATTTCAAAAATACTAGTCACCGTTCAATTTCACTATGTAAAATTACTATCTGAAAGAAGATAGTTATAATTATTTACCGTTTCCGTGACGTGTGGTAAACTTGCTCTAAATTTGCATCTTTTTCTGTGGTTGACTTCCCAACACCTTTTCAAATATCTCAGGTCAAAATCAAATCATAAAATAATAGAAACTCTTATTCGCAATCCAACTTTTCAATGCTCGTATATTTTCTTCCGGAAGATCACATTCTCACCTACTTGAATGCCATAGTCAATCTTAAGAAGGTTCTCTTTTCCTTTTTTTAATTTTATTTACATACATACCCATACAACTACTGGCGAATTTACACCTAAGTATGTGGGGTTAGTTGACCCCACTTGCTATTATATATATATATATATATATTATATTAAGATGATGAATATATAAATTTTTTTACTCTACTTGTATATAAAATGATCTTAGTAAAATTAGTCATTGACAGGAAGTTAAAGCCAACGACGCGAGGTGGTTTGGGGTGCGAGTGCCCACTGTTGCACCAACCTTTTATTTTTTATAAATTGTGCAGTGAATTTAAAAAAGGAGCCAAACCATTGAAACAGAAAAAAAAAATTAAAAATGGGCAGAAAACACAAAACAAACGATCCCCCCCACCAGTCCCCACTTCTCTTTTTTTCCTTCATTCTTCCTTTTCCTCTCAAACCCAGAAAATAGCCAAAAACAAAGACAAAAGATTCTTCTTCTTCTTCTTCTTCTTTTTTTTAAATATTACCCATCACTTGGGATTTACAAAGAATATTAAAGGCCAAAACAATGTAAGTATTTTCTTTTGTTTATTTCTTGATTTTTGTATTAGAAAAGTTAGGGTTTTTTTTT
>JACGDI010005735.1:0-14793 GCA_014898725.1 Jacaranda copaia | reverse complement strand
TTGCAAAAGACAAGAGATAGTGGATAGGATTCACTTATTGGTGAGGTATCTGAATTTTGCATCAAATATGATATTGAGACACCTATATTTGATGATCTCTATGTCTTTTCAGGAAGATCAAAGCGAAGAGTTGCTAAGTATACAGTTTTACATCATTATCGTATTGAAGTGTTTTATAAAGTTATCGATTAGCAACTGCAGGAATTAAATAATCGATTTAATGAGGTAACATCTGACTTACTTCATGGTATGACTTGTTTGTTTCCATTTCAATCATTTGCAAGTTTTGATATAGAAAAGGTCATGAGATTGGTTGCGTTATATGCTTATGATTTTAGAGAGTATGATTTGGTTGAACTTCGTTATCAGCTTGAGAATTATATAATTGATGTGAGCTCTGAGGATATAAGATTTTCTGATGTGAATGGAATTAGTGATCTATCCAAAACGTTAGTTGAGACAAAAAGGCATTTGGTGTATCCTCATATGTACCAACTTGTGAAATTTTCGTTGCTTTTGCCGGTCACCACTGCAACTGTAGAGAGAGCTTTCTCAACGATAAAATTTATCAAGACTGATTTGCGGAATCGAATGGTTGATGACTTCCTTAATGATTGTTTAATTACTTATAAAGAAAGAGATGTATTTATGAGTATTTCAAATGATGATATTATGACGACATTTTAGAATATGAAAACTAGTCGAGGACAATTTAATTAATGTATTTAAATTTTATTTTTATTAAATATTAATTATTTTAAATTTATTTTTTATTAATATTTTGACCCCACTTACCTAAATTCCTGGATACATCACTGCATACACCAGAGAAAATTTGACTTTGAACTCATTTCTTACACATATAAATATTATAAGAGTGATGCCAAAAGAAAATTATATGAATGGTGCCACTCGACCAATTAATTTTAAAAAGATTCGTTCTCATTTTTTAAAGATAAAAGTCGATTATTTCTTAATAGGAGAATTTTTACATAAAAATAATCATAAAATTAGGAGTTACTTATCTTAATTATTTTTCATTTAATTAAAAAGACTACCATAAATTTAAATTACTGGGTCGAGTCAACTTTGAAACACCTAAATCATGTGATATGGAATTGTCTAATAGTCCTAGCAAGCCCAACCAAGTTACACTCGATCAAGAAAAAAGTTATGACGTGGAATAGCCCAATTGGCTATCTGGTCCAACCCATTAGCGATCGACCAAACTATCGATTGGAGCTGACCTCGCTAGCTTTTTCATCAACATGAGTATCAACACCTTTTCCAGTCAACCAAAGTATGGTCGACCAAATTGAGGATGCTCATTTAGCACCTAATTAGAGAGATTTGGATCTAATAAAGTTCCACCGTATCGACCAAAGTCCACACATATGACTCACATGCGAGTATTCTCCTTGACTTGGGAGATCGAATAGACATAACCACATCTCTACTGTATTGAATGCTCTAACAGGCGATGTGCCTCCATATTAATGATGCATGCCAGCAACAGTACCAACTTTTCTGCCATGCCAAAGTAGTGTACGTCTTCTATGTGCCACAATGTCCTATACAGTTGAAGGAAGCACCACATAGCATAGTACACAAATTGGAGAAGAGTTAAAGATCCTTAGGTAAAGATAAAGGCCTTTTCTGTATACATAAGGGCATCATCAACATATCAACCTCACCTAAATGGCTATAAATACCACATTGCTATCCTTAAACAAGGTATGCTTATTATTAATCAAAGTCCTCACGACGTTGCTCTACCTTTTAGTTGATCACTATATTGACTTAAGCATCGGAGTGCTTTAGCTGAGGGCTCCTTAGCTAGCTTAATGTGTGCGATTGATTACAAGACTCAACCCAACATCATCAAACCTCTTTTTTTGAGGTTTTATCTAGTCGATCAGATTGAATATCAGCCTAGTCTACCTCCAAATGATTCTTGCCATCATCATTTGATGCCGTCTGTGGGAAAATTAAGTATGTGACTGAGAAGAAATGGTTAACATTAAGTGAGCCATTTCTAAAAGGAAAGAGAATAGAAGATCCTCGACCATTCCTCCTCGACCCCAACAATAACTAGATGTGGTTAGACCTAGCTCCAAGCCAGCACAAGCAACCACTTTAACTATGCTCTAGTTTATGCAGCTGATAAGCAAGCAGATATCAGCCTAAATTTCAACTCAACTATCAGTTGCCCTCAATAGGTGTAACTATTAGTCTAGCCCAACTACCAGTGTCACTCCCTAATCTTCACAATGTGAGGAGAGGCCACTAAGAAAAGAAAGGGGCAGACCAGAGGCTAGACGTCTATCTACCGGATGAGAAAATAATCCAGAGCGATTTCCTAGGGAAGAACCCTAACCTAACCTTTGAAAGAAGTAGTTGATTCAGTAGATCACCTGTTTCAACTCGTTCAAGCCCTATAGTGTGATAGGGTCAAGCGCTAAAGACCTCAGACAAATAAAAATCTATCCCAAGCCGATTGAGAAGAATTAAAAGAAGTATCCCAGCAAGTACAACAGTTGAACATGCATCTAGAAGAGATTTCCAAGAGGAACATTGAGAAGCACCCTTATTATAATTGTTCGCCCTGGCTTTGTTGAGAGCGAGAGTCGTTGTTCATGTAAGAGATAATTGATGTGCGAATAGTTATTGATGCCAAGGTTCTTATAAGACTACCTAAGTATAATACATTATTTGACCCGAACGAGCACCTATTACAATTTGAGCACATGATGTAGCTCCACGAGCACAATGAGTTCATCCACACTAACTTACTGGTCACCACATTTCAAGGAATTACACTCAATTGGTTTGTCAAATTGGAGTTGGAGTCAATTTACTCATATGACCAGCTTTATAACAAGTTACTCCATCAGTTTGCTAGTTGAAAGAAGGCGAAGCTTCCCCATACCCACTTACACATAGTTAAGCAGAACAAGAAAGAGTTACTTTGAGACTTTTTCACCAGATTTAACATAAAGGTGTTGAAGATTGATAGTCCTAGAATTTAGTTTTTGATTGATGTGCTTCTCTTAGGCTTCTGACACAAAGAATGTGCTAATGCACTAGTCTAAGAGCAACCAAGAACAATAGAGGAGTTGCTCGACCTTGTGAAGAGGTACATGACCCAGGAAGACATGAATAAACTCAAATATGGTAATCTAGATAGTGACAAGAAGAAGGTGAAAAAGAAAGATGACAGACATCACCAAAGATAGTCATCAATCTTCAATCAAATGCTGTCACAACTATACTTTATTGAACATTGGCAGAAAGGAGGTGCTCTTTACCATTTAGCATGACAACTTCCTCAAGAAATCTAGGAAACTGACTGAAAGCGAAGCAATGAAAAGATCCAAAAATACTATCGTTTCCACAAATAGGAAGGCCATGACACAGAGGACTAGGATACTTGAAAAAATTTGTTGATAAAAATGCCAGACTAGAAACAGGCTAAACTAACCAAACTTCCCATAAAGAAAGATCTGTTAACCTAAGGAAAGAAGATAAAGAAAAGAAACCTACCTATGATCCCCACCACCCATCAGAGGAGTAATTGACACCATTACTAGAGACTAGACTGGAGGGACTCCAAGTCAACAAGAAGGCAGAATCAAAAGAGGCTGGAATAAACTAAATCCTCATCAATTGAAATAGTTTTCTAACTCTCAACTATTGCAAAACCAATATCTTTCTCCAATGCTGACCTCTCACACATTGAGAGTCAAGGTTCTGACAACAAGCTGGATTACCCCCTTATTGTATCTATGGAGATAGCCAACTTTTATGTCAAGAAAGTATTTGTTGACAATGACAGCTCTGCAATCATAGTTTTCTTATTGATGTTGAAGAGAATGAATATGGAAAAGCTAAAATTTAAGCCTATAGGCACCCTACTAGTTTGATTTAGGGGTTCGAAGATCATTCCTGAAGGATTTATAAACTTATCAATTTCATTAGGTGAAGCACATTGGTGAAGAATGCTCATGGTCAATTACCTAGTTATCGATGCACCTTATGCCTACAATGCTATTATTAGACTACCAGTACTGAATGATTTTTGAGCTATAGTTTTAACTTATCGCATGAAGGTCAAGTTTCCAATAGCTGCTACAATTGATGAGTTGTTTTGCAACCTAAAAAAGGCTTGGCAATGTTACACAATCTCCGTCAAGGCAAATGAGCAGAAAACTTGACTAAAATTGAAACCTTCGAGAGATGTCCCAGTAACAAAACCCAGGGAGGGACAACAAAACAAGAAAAGAAAGCTGGAAGAGACTAGGTTAAGCTCGTTGGAGAGTTCAAGACCATCAAACTCAAGCCTAGGAACCCTGATAAGACCACCTAGATTGGGACTAATCTTGGAAAGAACATGGAGGGCTTAATGGTCGATTTCCTAAAAATGAATATTGATGTTTTTGCTTGGAAAGTTGCAGACCTATAGGGAATTGTCCCTAGCATCATCGTCTACCATTTGAATGTGGATCCCTCACTCAAGCCAGTTAAACTAAAGACTAGGGCCTTCAATGCTGAAAAATGCTAAATCATCAAAGAGGGGGTCAATAAACGTTTAAAGGCAGGATACATTGTAAAAATTTAATATCTTAGTTGGCTTTGTAATATAGTCTTTATCTCTAAGAATGAGGAAAAATGGTGAATGTGTAATGATTTTATCAATTTGAATAAAGCTTGTCTTAGAAATCCTTATTCACTACCTCAAATAGATTTACTAGTTGATTTTACTACTAGTTGTGATCTTTTGAGTATAATGGATGCATTCTAAGGTTATTATCAAATTTTTATGGACCGCCAAGATAGGGATAAGACCTCTTTTGTGATCTTTAACAGTATATAATATTTTTTGGTCATGGATTTTGCGCTAAAAAAGGCAGGTGCAACCTACTAGATGCTTGTAAATTTCATGTTAAAAAATGAGATAAATAGGACAATGGAAGTCCATGTCAACAACATAATTGTTAAAATTAAAAAAGAACCAAATCATTTAGCCGACCTCAATCATATATTTTTAATATTGTGAGCATTTGGCATGGAGTTCAACCCTAACAAGTGTATGATCGAGGTGAGAGGAGAAAAGGTTTGGGCTCTATGGTCAGTGAGAGATGCATCAAAGCAAACCCTCAAAAGATCCAAGCAATTTCAGATGTTACACCCCCTTGAACAGTCAAGGATGTTTAGCGTCTGGTTAGAAGAATCGTAGCTCTAGGGCAGTTCATCACTTAACTAGCTAACAAAAGTCTACCATTTTTCAAAATCCTTAGGGAAGCTCGGAAGTTCCAATAGACAAAGCAATATGACCAAGCCTTAGTCAAATTGAAGCAATACCTATGAATGCCACTAGTGCTAGCTAAGCCTAAAGTTAAAGAGGTTTTGCAAATTTATTTGGTAGTATTATCAGCAACAATCAGTTTAGTTCTGATCACAACCAGACATGGCACCCCCCAACCAGTGTACTACCACAATAAAGCATTGCAGGGCCTATACCATAATTATCTGGAGATTGAAAATTTTGCCCTTGCTTTGGTCACTACAGTGAGGAAATTGAGACCCTAGTTCTAATCTCACTCCATTATTGTCATGACAAATCAATCATTGAAATAAGTACTATCGAAACCTAACATCTCGGGAAGGTTGATGAAATAGGCTATTGCGTTAAGGGAATTTGATATCACCTTCTAGGCTTAAACTACTATAAAGGCCCATGTGCTAGCAAACTTTATCACAGAGAGATTCGACCTACCTGACAAAATCAACCAGGATTTCTTTGTTTGAACTCTATATGTTGATGGCTCAGTGACTTCCTCAAGAGGAATAGATGTTTCCCTATACTTTCCACAAGTTGAGAAGTACGACTTCGCAATTAAACTCGATTACCTCGTTAGCAATAATGAAGCAGAATATGAGGCCCTCTTTGTGGGCATGAGAAAGGTCATCGATAAAGGAGTCAAGCAGTTGGCAACCTTCACTAATTCCCAGTTGGTCATAGAATAGTTTGAAGGAAACTTCAAAGCTAAGGAGAGTATGATGAGCAAGTATCTAGCTGAGGTCAAGAAGTTACAGCAACAGTTCAAAAAGTTCATCTTTAGCTAAGTCCTTGATCAAAAAATGAAAGAGCATATTCTTTCTCAAAATTTGCTAGCTCAACAAAAGGAACCAAGAATAGAGCCATCACATTTTTGAAAGCCGACAAACCCATCGTAGGCAATCACAACTAGAACTTGGTTGGCTAGATCACAGAAGCAACTTTCCCTTGGCAGGATGAAATAAACGCTTACTTAAGAGAAAGGCAAGTCCCAAAGGATAAGGCACAAACACGTAGACTTAGAGGTCAAACAACGAAGTTCGCCCTCGATGAGCATGATCAGCTTTATAGACGATCTATTTTGAAACCACCATTAAGGTATTTGACACTAGAGCAGGCTTAGGAGGTCTTACAAGAAATCCATTTAGAAATCTATGACAACTAGTCTGGAAGATGATCTTTGGCTTACAAAATCATCAGACATGGGTATTTTTAACCAACTTTGCTTAAGTATGCTATCAACTTCACTAGAAAATGCCCATCTTGCTAAGTCCACTCTAATATACCTCACTGACTAGCATTAATGTTATGCCTATTCAGATCAAATAGCCATTTGACCAGTGAAGGATAGATATAGTTAGCTTCTTTTCGAAAACTACTGGTCAACAAAAGTTCATAATCATTATAGTTGAATACTTCACGAAGTAGGTTGAAGCAGAAATGGTCCTAAAGATAACTGACGTGGCCATTAAAAGTTTCATGTGAAAAAATATTATCTTCTATTTCAATTTGCCCAAAGTATTGATATTAGACAATGGAAAGTAGTTCTAGAGCAGGAGCATAAGGAACTGGTGCAAAAGCTTTGGCCTTTGACAACACGTCACTTTAGTTGGGAAACCTAAAGTCAATGGGCAAATGGAAGTCACAGGTCACAGTCCTTATAGTCTGGTCTATAGGTCAAAAGCAATCATTCCAATAGAACTAATATAACATACTGCTCGAGTAATTTACTGCAACCCAATTCATAATGACTTTGAAAGAGAATTCGACGTTGAGACAATTAATGAACTGCACCAACAAGCATACACAACAATGCAGAGATACAGGTCAAAGATGGCACAACATTATGATAAGGGAGTTTGACCAAGAAGTTTCAAGGTAAGAGACCCCATCCTCAAAAAAGTTAAAATTTTGAAGAATGTGGGTAAACTCAATTCAAAATGGGAGGGTTCATACTCGATAGTCAAAGTAGCAAAGTACAATTCTTATTAACTAGTAGATATAAATAGCAATGAGCTCCCCCAATCATGGAATGTGATGAACTTGAAAAAAATTTACGTGTAAAGAGACTAAGGTCTCCGCTCGATTGTACTAAAATATGAATCTAAATTAATAAAAACTACTTATGTTTCTATAGCTATTTAGTCTCATCACAAAATTACGGCTTCAAGCCTAAATTGACAAACAAGTTTATCATTTAAAGTCAACCATGCAGTTGACTACAAATCGATTTCAAACCACAAACTAAGGCTTATAGCCCATATTGACAAAAAAGTTAATCATTTAAAGTTAACTCCATCGTCTACATTAAATTAATTTTAAACTGCATACTACGGCTTCAAGCTACAAACAAGGGTGGTTTCTAGCCTAAGTTGACCTTATAGTTGACCTCAAATATGACTTCAATCCCAATTATTCAGTAAATGAGCCGATCAATTAATATCGGACGTAACTTATAGTCGACCCTGGAGTCGATCATTGTAATCAAGTCGATCCACCCACATATGCATCACAATGACAATGTTGATCAGAGACTTGAAGTTAATTTAATAAAATTAGTCCACAATCAACAATGGTGCCAAGCCTATTTGTTTAGTTGCTAAAACAACAACTCAAGTAAGCCAAGTAGTCAACAACAAAGATTATTTTAAATAGTTTAAGTTGATGTGAATATTATTGGATTGATTCAATTGCTCTTTTATAAGTCGATCTTGTAATCGACCGCTAACTTGGTTATAAACCAATTAAACTTCACCCATTTCCTTTATTAAGAGATTAAATTGTACGACTACTTATTTGAAATCAAAAATCATTTATTCTATTACCTATTAGCGCAAGCAATCAACCAAAATAAAAGCAATAAAAAGGAAAAATAAATCAAGGACACATGAATGAGTAGAAAGTTCCATTTATTATACTTAACCATCCGATTACAAAATTACAAAAACAATCAAAGCAAATACCTCACAGGGCGAGCAAAATTTAGTGAATTAAAATAGTAAAGATAGCTATAACCTCAGCTCAGCCTAACACCTTCTTCTCCAACTTTAGCAACTTCATCAGTTGCAACTTCATTGATTGCTTGATTGAGCTCATCTCTTGATGGCACGCGCAAAACAATAGAAGGACCCTCAACCTCCTGCTCGGGTGCTGCAATAAGCCCTGGTTGAACTATTACCACTGGTCGAGAAGGGCTTAGCTCATTGATCAAAAAAGTACGCTCAATATGAGGGAAAAAATCGGTGATGTCAACCTGTTGTCCCTAATATCAAAGGTAAAGTTATTAGCAAAGGCAAACTAGTCGGCCACCACAACTACTCTTAGATAGGGAGCAATTGGAGCTCCAACCGCAGCTGTGACAGCAGACTTGACTATAGAAGAGTTCTCTTTGATCGTGGGAGGTCTAAATAGTCTTGGAATAGCTCCATTTGCATTAGATTGAGTAGCTCCCATTCCTCAAGATAAATTTGATACTTCACAAATTAAATATGCTTTGTAGTCTTCTCGAAGGCCTCATTTTCATCGTTGATTGAGAAGACAATCCTCACATCTTGAAATGCCAAGCATAGCATCGTAATGGCTTGAGCATCCAATCTAGCTTTTAGAAGTAACTCGTCTATCTTGCTTTTTTGGCCACTACAGCCAAGAGTTACACATCTTTGTCCTCAAGCTATTTAGTCAACTCCTCGATCCTTGATTGCATGAAGTTGAGCTAAATCTTAACTGCCTTCTCCTTACGTTGCTTCTTTTAGAGCTCCTCTTGGTCACCATGGGCCAACTCCAACCTCCAGTAGAAGTGATACCTCAATTAGTTCACCCGCAATAATAGGACATTTACTCACAAAATTTAAACCTAAACTTGGAAGAAAGAAATTAAGATTTGACTAAATAGTTGCCATATTGGAGTGATACATTAGGGCCTCCAACTGGTTTATCTTTAGCAATTTTTTCTAATTGAACATGAAGAGTTCGGTTATCATTACCTTCAAGGGTGACCCTAGTTGACCTTAATGACGTTATCACTATGCATTTTGGACCTTGATCTCAAGCTTGAACCTTGGTGATGAAAAGTTGAGCAACGAGAATAGGTTGTCATCTGGTTGAGACCTAAAGAGGTTAACTCCAATCGGATAAGTTGAGGCAACAGCTTTCCATTTCCCTTTATCATTCATGACCCTCATTTGGGCAGGCCCAGGTTGCTTGATAGTTATTTATTTTTATCTAGTAAAGGGGCTACAAGATACCACAAGCACAGGTCGAGCTAAAATGGGATCAAGAGTAGGCAACAGTACTTGCAGTTGCAGAGCAGCCTAAGAAGTACCTCTCGATAAGTGTTTGCCTAGCAACACTTTTGCAACCTTTGTTGATGTGCTATTGCCTATTGTGGAGCGTAATTCATGAATTCAACTCTATCTAAAAAGGAAACACAACAAACACATTAGCATTGACTAGGAAGTTAAAGCAAATAGTTACCAAAATGATTAATATAGGCATCTACCTAGTTGAGCGTCAACTAGCAAGTTTAGCTGTGCAAGTAATAAGCCCGCCAGCACCAAATTTCTCTCCTCGATAATCCCAGTTGCCTCTATTTAACCAAACTAGGTTAAATCCTGAATAAAGGTATTGGGCTAAATAGAGGTCTTATTTCCCAGCATCTTGACGTGCCCTCTCCATTACTCCTTAAAAATGTTAAAATTGACATTTCAGGTGCCCAAACATAGAAAGACCATATTTTCCACTCTTGGCCATAGGATGAGGATAGAGTAACTAAATATTTTTAGTGAGAGTGAGCTACGAGAAAATAGAAGCCCAACTTTTCGATGCTACTCAACTTCCTATACATTAGGAAAATTGACAAATATGGGAGACTAGTCATGTTTGTGCATAAGGATGACAAAAATATATGAGGTCGAGAAACAGTTGGGAAGAAATTGAGTTATACAAAATTGAAGACTTGTGAGCAAGTCGACTATAGATTGTGCAAGGAAAAGCTTAGGCCCATAATACAACACCTCCTCAAACACTGTTATATAGCTAATAGGTGGTTGATACATCTTATCAGTGGGTTCAGGGGAGGAATGTGATATAATCGCCTACGTAACTTAAGGTCCCTACTTGTGGTCTTAGACACAATCTTACTATAATGATCGGGAGTGAATAATTGACCATGAGACATGGTAGGTTGAGTTGGCCCTGCCTTACCCCCAGCCATGAGTATCACTCGAACTGCTATATGAAGTTGAGTTGTCATTGGAAGACTCACTAGACTCGCTAGTTAAGCCATCTACAACCTTAGTGAGATGCCTAACCTAGTCTCCTCACTATTACTGCCCCTGTTGCTATCCCTACCGAATATGCTCAACATATCAAATATGCAAAATATGGTCAAAGTAAAGTAGTATTGAACTTGCTCAAGATGGTAGATGACTTATAGTTAGAAGAATTAAAGAAAAACTTGACTAGCAGAAGAGTAGTAAAATCTCAAGATTTGACCTCTCAAGATGTTGTGAAAGTGTAAAATGAAAGTTTTCACCATACCTATTTACAAGCATTATTTAATAGGTAATTCAATCGGCTAAATCAATTGGCTACTAGTTGTTAATTACATATCCACAGTTACCTTTCCATATTGCCCAATATAACAGTTGCATTAAATGCACCGAAACCCTTGCTGACTTTTAAAATATAAACATTACTCATGTGTTGGACTATTCATCGAGATAATCCAATTTTTGCAAGTTAGCTACTCCCGTTCCTTTATCGTTGAAGATCTTGATCAGAACTAGAGAGTAGGGGGGGACTCGTGATATGGGATAGCCCAACAAACCCAACCAAGTTACACTCGACTAGGATAAAATATATGATGTGGAATAGCTTAACTAGCTATCTGGCCCAGCCTATTGGCAATTGACTAGACTATTGATCGAAGCCAACCTTGTTGGCCTTTCCATTAGCATGAATATCAAAACCTTATCTAGTTAACTAGAGTATGATTGACTAAATCAAGGATGCTTGTTCAACACCTAACTAGCAAGATTTGGGTCTAACAGAGTTCCACCGTATTAACCAAAGTCCACATAAATGACTTATAGGCAAGTATTCTTCTTATCCTGAGAGGTTGAGTAGACGTAACCACCTCTTTTCTATATTTAATGCTCTGATTGGTAGCATGCTTTCGAATTAATGATGCATGCTACCAATAGTACCACCTTTTCTGCAACACCAAAGTAGTGTGTGCCTCTTATGTGCCGCCATGTCCTATAGAGTTGGAGGAGGCGCCACTTGAAATAGTACACAAATTGAAGAAGAATTAAAGGTCCTTAGGCAAGGACAAAGGCCATTTCTATATACATAAAGGCATCATGGACATATCAACCTCACCTGAAAGGTTATGAATACCCTATTGCCACCTCTCGGCAAAGTATGCTTATTATTACTCAAAGCCCTCTCTCTATTGCTTTACCTTCTAGTTAATCACTACACTGACTTGAGCATCAGAGTGCCATAGCTAATGGCTCCTCGACTAGCCTGACGTGTGCTATTAGTTGTAGAACTCGATCCAACATCATCAAACCTCCTTTTTTGATCTCCTTTCTAGTCAATTAGATTGGATATCAGCCTACTGTATCTCCAATAATTCTTACCATCATCACCATACATGAAAACCCAACGCATTATAGATTGCAGTTAATCTTATTCATATTCAATGTTGTTTAATATATTTGAATTTGTTCCTTGACACTAATCTTTATCCAAGTTATATAAGGTAGTGTGGTATTAAATAATTTCATTACTAAAAATGCATAATATCTCACATGTATAAGTTCGTAAACTCATGAAGCATACATGCACGTTCAAAGTTGTTATGTTACTAATATTGTAGTCATCAATACTACGTACAAACTGTGCAGCTTATAATGGTGTATTATTATATAAATTGACCAAATTAACCTCATTTCAAAAGATAATAATGAGATACACTACAAAAAAAGGGTATTAGTAACCATAAAATTAGTCACTAAATATGCAAAAATGGGTCACTAATAAGTTTAGTGACCGATTTATATCGGTCACTAAAACCCTCATCACTAATTTGTGTCGATCGCTAATTCGATCACCAATTAGTGATTGACTTTTATCGGTCACTAATTATTTAAAAAATTTTGAAAAAATTTGTGTATGTTATTAGGTGGTCACTATCAGTGACTGACTATTCCGCATATTTCGATTATTAATTTTAATGGGTCAAAAATTATATTGGACTTTGCTTCCTCTTGGATTCAAACTCATGACCTTTATTTTGTTCAAATGGGTAAATGATCACCACACCATATGCATTTTCATGCATTTGTCTCAACAATATAATATATATATATATATATATATAATATTTACAAGTTAGAAAGTAATTATAATATTCTTATGTATAAGTTACTATTATTTTGCATTTTAAGATTTAACAAAAATACCAATTATTCATTTAATATTTGTATAGTATTTATTCAATATAATAACATACTGTATTTATTATCTATAACTATTACTTTTAAATTTTAGGTATATTCTATCATAATATATTATAAACACATTAAGAAATAGCATATACATTCTAATATGTATAGTAATAAATTATTTTTTTTCTTTTTTTATTTATATAATAAATAGTTTATAATAAATACTAGTATTTATTACGATTTATAGCAATAAATAGTTTACACATATATGGTAATATGTGAATATGCTTATACGGACAAATTAATATATAATATTATTAATTATAGGAATAATTGTATTAAATTCCCCAATTTATAGCCCTCATTGCACATTGCCCCCCAACCATTATTGATGTGAAATTTCACACTCTGAATTAATGAAAATATTTGCCAACACCACATTTACACTGTTCTAGTGAAATGTAACCAATGAACATTGGACACATAGGCTGAAGGCAACGAAATATTCTTATTATTTTCCATCAGAACAGTGCAAATGTAGTATTGACGAAAATTTTAATCAGTTTAAGGGGTGAATTGCACATTTTAATTAGTTCAATGGGTGAAATTGCACATCGACAACTATTATGGGGCAATATGCAATGAGGGCCATAGGTTGGGGGTTTAGTGCAATTAACCCTTAATTATATTATAAGTATTTATTGACTCATAATACATGTATATAATATATATTATTGACATTATATATTAATTGATTCTCATTTTTTTTCTTTGTATAAGACTATTATTCTTGTTTATTTCTTTGTGTATCTATATATACATTAATAAATTAATGTTCAATTATATGGATATTAGATAGAAATATTTAGTGGTTATATATTTATATATGTGCATACATTTTTATATCTTTCATATGTACATATATTATTGTCAAATATATATATATGTTTATAACAAAAATAATATTTTGTTACTTATATAGGTGTTACATAAATTTTATGCTTTCATATTACAAGAATATGCAAAAAAAAAATTTTATATTTGTGAGCATTTATTGATTGAAAAACGTTGTTATTAATTAGTAACTGAATTACTAATTGTTTATACATTCAGTAATGTTAGTAACCGGTCACTAATTAGTGACTTCTTTGTGTGGTCACTAGTATTAGCGACTGCAAAAAGCGTTTGGTCACTAATTAGTGGCTGAATTAGTGAATGCTTTTCTACGGTCACTAATTCAGTCACTGATCGGTTACTAATGTTTTTTAAAATATTATATTTAAATTGATAATTAATCAGTCATTAGTGACCGCTCAATCAGTCATTAGAATTCCGTCACTAAAGAAATTTGCAGTATTGAGAGCAAAGAAATTTGCATTGTTATTTATATATATCGATTGCAAATTGAGTTATTTGTTATCTATTATTAAAATTGATATTGATGATGTATGTGGTAAGATAAATTTATGCACACAGTGATAACATACCACAACTACTAATTGAGCATATTTATCATAATACATGCTATTTATATATGCATACACATATTATTAATAGCATATGCATACTAATATATATGTATAGTAAAAAATAGTATACATATATATAGTAATACATGTATATGCTTATAATAAATACACTCAATAATATATAATAATATATATTTGTATATATTCATGTACATATATAGTTGTAATATATATATAATACATATATATATGTATTTATGAGCATGTATACTTATTAATTAGTTCTCATGTTTTTCCTTTATATAAGAATATTATTCTTTTTTTATTTTTGTGTATCTATACATATATTTGTATAAATGTTCAATTATATTATATACTATAGAAATATTTAGTAATTATATATATTTAGTAATTATATATATATATATATTTGTATTGATAAAAATATATATATTCATATAATTTTAGATATACATACATATTTGATGCTGCAAAGAGCTTGATGGTCCGGAACTCCGGTGGATTGAAATGA
>JACGDI010005734.1:329426-345997 GCA_014898725.1 Jacaranda copaia | reverse complement strand
ATGTGAACTTCAAAAAACCAGATGTTATACTCTGTTTTTTCAGGGTTTGTACTTCAATTCCTACAAATCGTACTCAAATTGTCATTGTAATAAAAGTGTACTTCAATGAAAGATATTTTATACTTTATTTGTTCTAGGTTTGTGCCACAATTCCTTCAAAATGTACTCAACTTTTCTGTCTCATTTTAGTTCAATTGAAGTGAACTTAAAAAACATACATTTTATACTTTATTTTTTCTTGGTTTGTACATCAACTCCATCAAATCATTCGCAAATTTTTGTTGGAATCAAAGTGTACTTCAACGAAACACACTTTATACTTTGGTTGTTTTGGGTTTGTAATTCACTTCCTTCAAATTGTACAAAAATATCCTACCACGTTTTAGTTGAATAGAAGTGAACTTAACAAAACACATTTTATACTTTTTTTTTTCTAAGTTTATACTTCAATTTCATCAAATTGTCATTAGAATCGAAGTGTACTTCCATGAAACATATTTTATACTTTGTTTGTTCTGGATTTGTACAGCAATTCCTTCGAATTGTACTCAAATTTTTTGTTTGGTTTCAATTTAATTGAAGTGAAGTTCAAAGAAAAAAAATTTATACTTTGTTTTTTCGTGGTTTGTACTTCAATTTCATGAAATCGTACTCAAATTATCATTGAAATCGAAGTATACTTTAATGAAATATATTTTATACTTTGTTTGTTCTTGATTTGCACCTCAATTCCTTCAAATTATACTTAAATTTCCTACCCTGTTTCAGTTGAATTGAAGTGAGCTTCAAAGAAACACATTTTATACTTTGTTTTTTTCTTGATTTGTACTTCAATTACACCAAATCGTACTCATATTGTCATTGAAATCGAATGTACTTCAACGAAACACATTTTATACTTTTTTTGGTTCTTGGTTTATACCTCAATTCCTTTGAATTATACTCAAATTCCCTACCTCGTTTTAGTTGAATTGAAGTGAACTTCAAATAAACACATTTTAAACTTTTTTTTTCTTAGTTTGACTTCAATTCCATCAAATCATGCTCAATTTGTCATTGAAATTGAAGTGTACTTCAACGAGACACATTTTATACTTTGTTTGTTTCGGGTTTGTACTTCACTTCCTTTGAATTATATTCAAATTTCCTGCCTCATTTCAGTTGAACTGAAGTGAAATTCAAAGAACACATTTTAATCCTTTTTTTCTTAGTTTGTATTTCAATTCTGTCAGATCGTACTCAAATTGTTATTGGAATCGAAGTGTACTTCAGCAAAACACATTTTATAGTTTGATTGTTCTAGGTTTGTACAACAATTTCTTCAAATTATACTCAAATTTCCTATCTCTTTTCATTTCAATTGAGGTGAATTTTAAATAAACACATTTTATACTTTGTTTTTTCTTGGTTTGTACTTCAATTCCATCAAATCGTACTCAAATTGTCATTGGAATTGAAATGTACTTCAATGAAACACATTTTGTACTTTGTTTGTTTTGGGTTTGTACTTTACTTTCTTCGAATTATACTAAAATTTTCTGCCTCGTTTCAATTGAATTGAAGTGAGCTTCAATGAAACACATTTTATACTTTACTTTTTCTTAGTTTGTTCTTCAATTTCGTTAAATCGTACTCAAATTATCTTTAGAATCGAAGTGTATTTCAACGAAATACATTTTATATTTTGTTTGTTCCGAATTTGTACCTCAATTCCATCAAATTGTACTCAAACGTCCTGTCTAGTTAAAATTCAATTGAAGTGAACTTCAGAGAAACACATTATATATATATTTTTCTTGGTTTGTACTTCAATTTCATCAAATCGTACTCAATTGTCATTGAAATCGAAGTATACTTCAATGAAACACATTTTATACTTTGTTTTTTCTTAGTTTGTACCTCAATTTGTACTCAAATTCCTTGCCTTGTTTCAGTTGAATTGAAGTGTACTTAAAAAAAACACATTTTATACTTTATTTTTTCTTGGTTGTGCTTCAATTCCATCAATCGTACTCAAATTGTCATTGGAATTGAAGTATACTTCAACGAAATACATTTTTTCCTTACTTCGTCAAATTTGAATTGATTGCCTTAATATTTTTACTAACATTATTGAATTGAAATTGTTCAATGATTTGAATTTTATGTCTTCATAAATAATAACAAAATTATAAAAATTTGTGTGATTTTTATCATAGAAATTAAATTATATTGAAGTTTTAATTTTTTAACCCCTAGTGTTCGGCCGATGAATGTTGTCAATTGTGATAATGAAAGAATTCTTATGCTTTCAAAGATATTCTCAAATGAGAATTTGATGATAATATCCACAATATCACCAGTACGAATACGTACTTCACATGATACGATAATTTCAAAATGTTGTACATGACAATCATTTTAATTATTGGAGATTAATTTTTCAATAGCAATAAGTGTACTTTAAAAGAATATATTTTATACTTCGTTTGTTTAATATTTGTACTTCAGTACGCCAAAATTGTTCTCTTATTCAATACCACGTTTCAATCAAAATGAAGTGAACTTTAAAGAAACACATTTTATACTTTGTTTTTTCAAGGTTTGTTCTTCATTTTACTCAAATTAGATGCATAGCTTCAATGGAACTGAAGTGTACTTCGACAAAACATATTTTATACTTTGTTTGTTCTACGTTTGTACTTTATTTCCTACGAATTGTACTCAAATTCACTAGGCATTTTCAATTGAACTGAAGTGTACTTCAACCAAATACATTTTATACTTTACTTTGTTTGGGTTTGTACTTCATTTCCTTCGAATTGTACTCAAATTCACTGGGCATTTTCAATTGAACTTAAATGTACTTCAGCGAAACACATTTTATACTTTACTTTGTTTAGGTTTGTAATTTATTTCCTTCAAATTGTACTTAAATTCACTGGGCATTTTTAATTTAAAATATTATAAATGCTTGATGAAAAACTATACTTACATATAAAATAATATTATCTACAAAGTATGCTTCAATTTACATATGTATTTACATATAAAGGGTGATTCAAAGTTTAGCACTTTCAGGACTTAATATTGTATATGCCATTGTCGCACAGTATTTGTCTATGTTAATTTTCCAACAGACCTCTAGAACTTGAGGGTGTCTCTAGCGAAATATTTTGCCCAAAGGCAAATAAAGACGCTGCAATCTACTGTACCCTTTTGCTGTCTACTTTTTTTTAGCCTCATTAATTTGTCCACACGATACCCCAATAAAAGCCTTATGTATCGAGAATAGAATGAAGCCAACAAAAATATTGATCAATTGTTGACTCCCTACTTTATGAAGAAATCACAGGGAAAGAAAGCAAACTTATAATGGCAGTAGCTGTCGGTTTGTATTTGGCAGCCATTATTGAGTTCATATACAAGAAAAAATGAATCGAGGTGTCGAGGATAACCAAAAACCAGTGATCGTGCTAAAAACTTTGTAGGATTATTTAATGACATTGGTTTACAAGATCCAACGTGAGGTCATCCAAATCTTTAAGGGTAAAGGAGTTAAGTGTAGGTATCATCACCATGAATGCTTCATTTGTCATATCCTTCAAGTTGTGTCCCTTGAGTCTGTCTAATAAGTCAGCCTATGAAGTATAAAATAAATGGTTATACACATTGGAAATGTGAGCTAAATTAAGTTAGGAAACTACCACATACCTGCGCTATTGTGGACGTAAACCACACCTTATGGTGACACTTGTTGCCGAATGATGAGCTTCATAATATCGACATGTAGCAGTCCACTATGTCACCAGTAAGTTCTTCTCCAAATAAGAGCTCACAAAAGTTTCTTCCATCTAGAAACTGTCTTGCTCCCTCCCAGATAGCCACCCTACACAATTGTAATGTAAGCTCAGACACCAATTTATCCAAAAGAAAAATAATAAGAAAATTTTGTTACCCTAAATTATCTCTTCTCACAAAGTTGGCGATGACTTCTTGCTTTTCTGTTGGAATGAGTTCACAACCTCTATAATCATCCTTCCTTTATAGGGATTAAGCACTTCAATCTTTTGGCTGGTTGGTTCCTCTATCACCAGGATTGGACTAATGTCTTTGGTTTTCTACAGTACGAAATACAGCACATTAGGTACAAAGTATTAACAATTAAAATACAAAAGATAGCACATTAAGTACAAAGAATCAAGTATTGAAATACTCCCCATTAAAGTACAAAATATACCAACATGAAATACAAAATCCAAGCACATTAAGTACAAAGTATCAAGTATTGAAGTATCCCCTATTGAAGTACAAAATATAGCCAACATAGAGTACAGAACTCAAGCACACAAAGTACAAAGAATCAAGTATTGAAGTATCCCCTATTGAAGTACAAAATATACCATCATGGAGTACAAAATCCCAGTAAATTAAGTAAAAAGTATCAACTGTTGAAATATCCCCTATTGAAGTACAAAATATAACCAACATGGAGTACCAAACTCAATCACATTAAGTGCAAAGTATCAAGTATTGAATTACAAAATATATCCAACATAGAGTACAAAAATCATTCCCATTAAGTGCAAAGTATCAACTATTGAAGTATAAAATATAACCAACACGGAATACAAAACTCAAGCACATTAATTGCAAAGTATCAACTATTGAAGTATTCCTTATTGGAGTACAAAATATACCTATATATGTTACAAAACTCAAGCACATTAAGTATAAAGGATCAACTATCAAGTACAAAAGATCAGCACATGAAGTACAAATATCGCCAACATAAAGTGTAAAAGAATAGCACATTAAATACAAATATCACCAACTTAGAATACAAAATACTTAGCACATTAAGTACAAATATCAACCAATTAAGAATAAGATATCATTACATTTAATACAAATAGAAAATTTATAAATGAAATGCAAATAGCAAAAACTTAAAATATTATGTAGTTAACAACACTTTCTCTTCTTGTTCTTTGTTTTCTTTGGTATGAGGACGAGGATGAGGACGAAGAGGACCATAGGTCTTTATCACTTCTCTTGCTCTTTTGGCTAGTGTGGTGCTCAAGGGGCTGACAAAATTTGAAGATTTTTGTTTTGGCTTTCTGTTTTCTCGATTACACATATTTATCACATTCGAGGACATGACATTTGCCACTTCAATCTCAAATTTCTTGAATTCAGCTGCTTAAATTGGTACATAAACTCCTATCTTCAAAAGTTTAGGGGAATTTGAAAGATCATGAGGGTATTTTGTTCGACTTTTCTCATCCATTGTGTTTTCAAATTCATCCTCTTCTTTCTATGCATCATCTACCAAATCAAGTTCCCCCTCATGTACAAACTCACCATCTTCCTTTTCAAGCTCCTCCCCCTCAATCTTGTGCTCAACTAGATGCTCTTCCTCACTCTGCTCCTTCATAGCAATCATATCAAATAAAGCAATTTTTTCTTTCAATGATTCAATTTCTTCAACTTTAGCTGCAATAATTGCTTCATATATTGTATGATCACAAACATGGACTTCACTGATGGCAATACTGGAAGCCTCTAATTTCTTGATCAAAACTACCAACTCTAACTCCTCTGGAATAAAGTTGAGGGCTACAACATATTACAATGAAAATAATTATCAAATTTAAATTCTCATACAAAAAGCTAACAATGAATTATTACAATTATTACCATTTCTGTTGTAATTTGTTTTAATTTATTCTTTGCCTCCTCCACATTATGTGGGAGTTTGCTATCCTTCCATGGGTAAAAGCGTGGAAACTCAAACAAACTCACTAGTGAAGCTAGGGAAGGGATGCGCTCATAGAACCATGCCTGCCATTTATAAATCAAAAAAATATACTCACTTGAATATAAATATAATCAATGTTATTAGAAAAATAAAGCAAACACTTACCATCAAACCAACTGTGCACCCGTCAATGTATTTCTTGATTTTTTCTCCACATAATTCTAAATGGTTCTTCATATCTAGGACAAAAAAATTGTATGCAACTATACCTTATGCATACAGACCAACTCTAGACAAATTGTCTAAGCGTGGTAGGAGAAATCGTGAAGTCCAATAATTAGATATTGGAAATAGAAAATAATTAAAAACAAAAAGTATGTACAACCTATAAAAATTATTCAAGTCCTCCTCACTATCCTTATATACATACTCCTCAAACGTTTTTGCTACTTCAGATATAGTAATATTCTACAACTTTTCAGAAAAAAGGTTGTCAAAGGTTGAAGACTTTTTCTTCAATGTCACATCAACAGATTACCCTACATATGGCAACCCTAAAATCATAGAAAATTCAGCTGTAGAAAAAGAAATCTTAAACCCTTTTGAAAAATGAAATGACAGCTTTTTTGGGGTCAAATCTCCTAAGTACAGCTTCAAACCAAATGAAACTTGAACTTAACTTGGGCATATCCATTTATATATAGAAAGAGGTCTTTTTCAATGCATCAAAATATTTTGACCCTATCTTGGACTTCACAATCTCTAATTTACTTTGAAAAAATAGGGGAGAGCAACGAGAGCAAACTTTATAATATCTTTGCTTTGCTGCAATCAGATAAAGAAAAATTAGTAAATAAACAAATAATAAACTAATCCTTTTAGATAATGTGTACTGAAAATTTGAATGTTTTGTACTATAGATGCTTCTAAAATGTACTTAAAAAATATATAATATATTATACTACACTTTCAATTAAGGTATACTTCAAGCTTGAATATTTTATACTATAGATGTTTCTAAAATATATTTCAAAAACACATAATATATTATACTACACTTTCAGTTAATGTATACTTAAGATATACTACAGTTGCTTTTAAAATATATTGCAGATACTAGATTATATACTACACTTTTATTTAATGTATACTGCAGGCTTGAATATTTTTGTACTATAGATGTTCCTAAAATATACAGCAGTTACACTAATTATATACTACACTTTTACCTAATATATATTCCAAGCTTGAATATTTATACTATATTTGCTTCTAAAATGTACTGCAAGTTATATACTAGACTTTTTCATAATGTGTGCTGCAGGATTGAATGTTTTATACTATATTTGCTTCTAAAATGTACTGCATGTTATATAATAGACTTTTCCCTGTGTACTGTAAGATTGAATATTTTATACTACATTTCCTTCTAAACTATATTGCAGTTACACAGATCATATACTACAATTTTGCCTAATGTATATTGCAAAGCTTGGATATTCTGTTCTACAAATAATACACTACAACTTTCAAATAGTTTTGCCGTATAATTTCACTATACACAATTTTAGGTAAAAAGAAGTATAAACCCTAAAAAGGTGAAGTCCAACTTTTATGCCCTTCAAGTACAAATCAGAAACTTCCCATCTCACAACAAAAATTTTATGTATATTAAATTGGTTCAAGTATTTAACGACTAAAAAATAAATAAAAACTATAAACACTAAAAAATCAATGACATTTGAAACTGCAAATTCAAAAAATGTACTTGTGTTTCTTTTGCTCACTTCTTTTTGTACTCAACTTCTTTTCGCAAATGTTTTTCCTTCCATTGTCACAAAAAAAATGGTAGAAATTTTGGTTTCTTTCTTTTTTCTTTTTTCATTTCACTTCTTCTCTCATTTTCACGTTGATGGTGGAGGAAAAATGGTTTCACGCCCTTTTGTTTTTGTGCCTCGAGAAGTCATTTTCAGGCAAAAAAAAAAAAAGATAGAAAGTGTTCTTCTTGAAGATAGAAACCCATTTTTCAAGTATTTTTGTTGTTTTTTTTTCAAATACAAGGGTATATAGGTATTTTTAAGAGATATGGGGAGTGATTTCTAACTTTCGTGAAAACATGGGGAGTTTAGTGTGTAAAAATTCAAGTGGGGATTGAACACTAAATTTGAAGTAGGATTAAGAATTTTTTTCTAATTAACCATATATTTAATCCATACTAAAAATTATCAATTAAAATATTTTTGTCTGGAACTACTTCTTCATAACAATGTTAATTTATGTTTAATTGGAAAAATCTAAAATTAAGAAAGGAAATTGCTTCTATATTTGTATAGCTAGGTCATCAACTTTTAAAATATGATTCATGAATTTTTATTTATTTTTTTTACACTAAAATAGAAACGTCATTCCAAATCAGAAAGGATTACATAAGAGAGATAAGTTGGAATTTTATCTTTTCACATAATAACTTCAGACTTAGAAATAGAGGCCCCAGCAAAGTTATGAGCTATCTGGTTTGCTGAATGATGATAAAAACAAACCCCTACTTAGTGAGCTTAGCAAAAAGAGCATTACAATCAGCAATAACTAAATCAAAGTAAGAATTATCAACCTCATCCCTCACTTACTACAATTTAGTCTTCACTAAAAAATAATATTTGAGATCTCCTTGTCTTTTATCTAGTTAAGAGCCTCTCGAAAGGAAATAGCCTTTACCATCACTAGATCAACAACACCCCTTTGCAAGATTTCCATGGCGGCACAAACTCTCCCCTTTTCATTTCTTAGGATGCACCTCAAACCAAATTTATTTTTGCTTACATTAATAGCTACATCACTATTGCATTTGAACGAACTCGATTAAGGAGTAGTCCACCTATTTTCTATTATCTGTGGTGTGGTGATAATCTTGTTCACTTCTCTTTGGGCTTGCTGCCATTACTGAAGAGTGAATGTTGCACGGGAGATAGTCAATTAGGTTGTTCCAACTTTACCATTCCAAACAACATTACAATGTGTCCATAAACTCCATAACAACATGAAGAGTTTACTACAAATTTCACTAGTAACTTTAGCGGTGAGTTTATCCAACCAAGTGACATGGGGGGCGTCTACATAAAAGCTATGATTACCGCCTAGATCAACAAAGTTCTAGTAGTCATTGGCAAAGTTGCAATGGATTAGAGCATGTTGGGCAAATTTTGTCAAATCATTACAAACTAGGCAAATTGGGTTCACCTTAATATGTGTTGTTAGAAGCCTATCATTTGTTCGTAACACGTCACGGCACACTCCCCATACTAGATTACGGACCTTTGGAGGGATGTTTTATTGCCAAATTTTCTTCCAAAGAAAAGTTGCATTCGCATTTTGAGTGTTCACTTGATCTTCATTGAGCTACTTATAGCAACTCTTCATAGTAAATTTCCCTCTTGGGTCATGGTTCCACATCCTCACTCCATCTAAGGCTCAAAGGAAAGCTAAGAATGAGATAAGTATCTCAGTTGTTGAAGTTTGAGGAAATAAGGTCAAATTCCATTATCTGTCCCGAAATCTTCAAGGATGAGACAGTTTTACTAGAATCAAGCTTTGGCTATTCGATAGCCCAGGATCTTCAAGGATAAAAGTCGTTTCCCCATTTCTAACTTTATGGATGCACTCTCTTTTGATAATATATTATGTTGCCATGATACGATCTTTAGATAAAGCTAGGATTATGCCCCAAAGTTGCTTCAAGAAATGTCTTACTGGAAAAGTATTTAGCTTTAAAGATTTGAGAGACAAGTGCTTCATGTTTAGATAAGAAACGCCACCCTTGATTTCCTAAAAGTGATAAACTGAACTCATGTAGCCCTCTAAAGCACATCCCGCCTTTGTGTTTTGGATAGCAGAGCTATTCCTATCTCAACTACTTAATGCCTTTTGTTTCGCTTTCCCTAGATTTGTTGTTTCCTCATCAAAATCCATTCATCATCCTTTTAGTTTAGGTGCATATTTCTTTAGGTAAGAAAAAACCTCCCATTATGTAATTAGGGATACATTGAACTACATTTTCAGAAGAATTTCCTCACTTTCCTTAGATAGAAGTTTATTATTCCAGCCATGTAGTTTTTACCAAATTCGTTCCTTAACAAACTGCAATATTTCTTTCTTATTCTTCTAATTAAGGATGGCACACCAAGATATTTGCAATGATGGTCATGCAAACTCACATTTAGCCAATTACTAATTACGCTCCTTGCTTCTGACCCCTACATTTGAATTGAAAAAAATGGAAGATTTCTAATAGTTAATCACTTGTCCAGAAGCAGCCTCATATGCGTTTAGGCATTCTTTAATGGCATCACATACCTGCAATGTTGCTCGAAAGAAAAGCATGTTGTCATCCACAAAGAACAGATGAGAGATTGATGTTGCCTCTTAAGCAATTTTACAACCATGAATTTACCTTGCATCTCATACTTCTTAAGTAACAAGAAGAGTCCTTCGGCGCATAAGATAAACAAGTAAGATAATAATAAATCTCTTTGGCAAAGTTGTCTCACCAGAATGATAGGGTTGATCTCTCTTCCCCCATGCACAACTGTGTACGTAATGGATTTAACACACATCATCATAGTGTCAATAAAACTCTGATCAAAACCCATCATAATATACCTCAAAAGTTCCACTCAATGAGATCTTAAGCCTTACTCATGTCTATTTTCAAAGTAGCCGTTCCAACCTTTCCTTGTGATTTCCTTTTTAAGTGATGTAATGCTTCGAAAGGTAGCATAACGTTGTCAGAAATAAGATGGCCTGGGATGATTGCATTTTATCTACGGAATTAACACAGGTAGGACTCGCTTAAGCTAGTTTGCAATGACTTTCACAATAGTCATATAGAGAACACTACATAACGCAATTGATCAAATGTCAATGATCACCTCTACATCTTTCTTATTTGGAATTAATGTGATAAGAGGGTCATTCAAATCTGGAAGAAGTTCGTTATTTTTCAACATAGATAAACACAACTCAATGATATCTTCCTCGAGAATATGCTAGAATTTCTAGAAGAACGTTAGGTTAAAGCCATTCGGTCCTAGAGCTTTGTCTGGATGCATTGCAAATAATGCATATTCTTCACCTCATTTGCCTCGTTATCTGTCAATAGCTTCGCATTTTGTACCGTAGAAATTTTTTGATTGACATATTAAAGAATTGAAAAATCAGTATTACCTGCGATAAGAACAATTCAGTATAATAGTCAAAGATGATAGAATCAAGACCATCATTCTAGGTGCGCCAATTGTCATGAGATCTTTTAGTTGAGTAATATAATTACATTTTTAATGGGCTGAGGCTTTGGCATGAAAAAACCTTGAGTTTGAGAGCCTTTTTAGCAAAATATGGCCAAAAAAAAAAAAAAAAATAAACGAAACTCACAAAACTACTATGTTTTTCACAACCTCACAAAATTATTGTAAGACGTGTCTTCAAGCGTGAAGCCACACCTTTAATTTTGCTGTATTTTTTTTTAAACTAATGAGCCACGCCTTTTCTTTTTGATTTTTTTTTTTAAAATAAACTAGGAAGAGGCGTGGCTTGAAAATAAGTTTTTCAAGCAACACCTCTTCTGGAAAATAATTTTTTTTTTTATAAACCACAAGAGGCGTGGAAGCCAACCCCTTTTTTGTATATAAATACCTCATCCTAGAGGTGAGGTGTTCCAACATTTTATTTTCTCAATTCTTTGAGTGAGTGCAAGAGGAAAAGAAGGAAAAGCAAAGGAGAACGGAAAAGAAAAAATAAAAGACCTTGTTTCAAAAAATAAGGTAAAATTTACTTTATGTTGTTTAAAATTTTAATTTTATATTTTTGATTATTTTATATTATTATTTTTTTTATTGGTAAAATAATATATTGTTGTTTTTTTTAGCAAAATATGCAAAATATTTGAGTTCATTTCTAACATAGGAAAAAATGATAAAGCCATGTAAATGGTGGGTTTTATAAGAGGAATAGATAAATATGATTGAGTAGGTAAAAATATTATATAATAGTTTCATATACCATAATAATAACATACCTTCAAATTATGATTTGAATGTATGATAATTCTGGAAGAATGTATTAAAACATATAATTATGTACTGTGGTTTTACATGCTTATTTTGGCCGATGTTCTAATATTACAAATATTCTTTCATGAGTTGATATATTACATCAATTGAAATCATTTGCATTTTATAAAATAGTATATTTATATAAAAAAATTCATAATTTATACTATTTTTTTTGGCTCACTTAAATATTTAAAAATATTTAACTAATTAAATTTTAAATATAAAATAAAATATTAAACAAAAGATTACATCTGATGTCAATTAAAAGAGGCGAGATTTGGTGACATGCTTCTTTTGCAAATGCTCGAAACCTATGCCATGCAAGAGGCGTGGCACCAAGTCACACCTCTTGCAATTTTATAAAAAAAAACAATAATAATTTTCTCTTACTTGTTTAAAAAAAAAAAAACTCCGTCTTCTTCATTAGTTTAAAAAAAAATACAGTAAAAAAGGTCATGCCTTACAATATTTTTTTGAAGTTTTGAAAAATACTATAATTTTGTGAATCTCATTTTTTTTTTTTTTTTGCCGTATTTTGCTACATAAGCCTGAGTACGAGTCAAGCCAGTGTCGTTTAGCCATCTTTCTCCAAAAATCCTCTTGATGCTAAAGTGTTAAAACAAACTCCTTTTGGGCATCTTCATATTCCCCCACTGAATTTAAATCATACTTACTCTTTAGCTTTTGCATTCCTGCTCCACATCTGTGCTACCTCTCCATGAATTAAGTGATGAACTTGTTATCCCCAGATGAGAGATCTTTGTTGCATTTACTCAGTCAGCATTGAATGGTATGACATTTGCTCAATCTCTAGCTATTCAAGATAATATCCGATTACTCATTCTCTCTAATCCAAGCATTCTCGAATCTGAAACGAAGATTTCTCGCGAAGTTATGATGTCTCTCTAGCTGAAGGAAAAGAGGATTAAGATCTGGGCATGCCGCAATAAGATTAAAAACCTTTACTTCCTTAAACATGTTAAGCCAAGAATGGGACACCAGAATTCTATCCAGAGGTTCCTCAACCCAATTTCCGATATTCCGGCCCCTCTCCCAAGTAAATTGGTGACCAACCATGCCCAAATCTCTCAGGCCACAAGAATCTATTGCCTCTTTGAAGCTTTCGCACAACCAAAGTGGATGATGAAACTAGCCCTTTTTCTCTGTGGGCAAATGAAGATCATTAGTCACGCAAAACACACCAAGGAAGATTTGAAAGACTTTTAAGATTGTTCAATAATGCCCATGAATCTCTGCGACGCGAGTGTTTCGGGAAGCCATAGAATCCCGTTAATCTCCCAGATTCTATACCATTGATGTTTCCTGCCAAGTCAATATGATTCCTCGAAAAACCAATTAGGTATACCACGTCTTTTCTGAGCCATAACATAGCAAGACCTCCTTCATTACTACTGCTATCCATGGTGAACAGTCCTTCAAAATCGATTTCACTGCACAACTTCTCCGTTCTCGCCCTTCCCACCATAGTCTCCACCAGAAAGATGAATTTGGGCCGCTTAGACTTTATCAAGTCTTTTAATTCCTAAACTGTAGATGTTCCCAAGCCCACGACAATTCCAGCTTTTTGGATTCATGACCCTTAGCAGGCCTGGGAACCGGAGCTCGCCAATACGAAGCTTTTTGGCCCACTTTCCATAAGGTCGTCTGCTCTTACTGATTTCCTTCTCCTTTTCCTGAGGCCCAGCTTCTATCCTTCTTGTTTTCGTGTCTGAGATTATTACAGTGAAGGAATATTCATTTTACATGGAGACCATTTTGTCAGAATGGGAAGCTTCCCCACTAATGCTATTATTTCCACACATATCGATAGTTTTCCTTGTTCCCAAATTATGATTTGATTACGTGCCGAAAATCTCTTCATTCCTTCTTCTCTTACAACTTCCTTTTCCTCTTTATTTCCCGGCAGGTCTTCTTCGGGCATTTCATAACATAGCCATCTTTCCCCGATTCCGGCCTGCTGACGATGATTAGAGGCTCTCAGCCAGTTTCCATATGTAAATTCGATTGAACTACGACCACACTCGTAAAGCTTTGAACAAAATTTCTCTGAATGTCCCAAATTACCCAGTAGAAGCAAAAAAATAAGGAGGTGTACGTATTTGACATTCATCCAAACCCAATCTCCTCCTGGTTTCCTAATTTTAATTTTCTGCTTGATAGGGACGCGAACATCCATGGCCACTCTGGTTTGCATGAAAAGTTTCCATGCCCCCCCAAAATTATTTTTGTCGGATTCTAGATAAATGCCAATATAATCTCTTACACTTTTGCAAACCTTTTCCGAGAGGAAACAAACAGGAAGATCGAAAATTTGAACCCAGATGTTGAAGTGGGTGAGAGTAACATGTTGGGGCTGTTCCTTTGGTTTGACTTGTTTCAAGTGTAACAACTGTTGATCGAAGATCCAGTGGCCTCTTAAGATGATACGTTGCAAGTCTTGTTCGTGAAAGAATTGAAACAGACGCATACCCTCATTCAATTTTTTTATGCAAATGCCTTTCACAAGGCTGCCATTCCTTTGCCATCATGTGTTTAAAGGCTACAAAGTTAACATGTTTGGTTGTCAAAACACTGCCGAACAAGCAATATTTTGGTTGGTTGGTTGAGTTTTCCTCTTCTTCTCCTTCCAGAATGATGCATCCTTCCTCTTCTTCATCCAAGGTGATTCTTGCACAGTTGTCAATCAGTGTCTGATCCATGATATGGAGCTATTTCGCTGAATGCCGGCCTGGAGTGAAAGATAGATGGAATAAGAAAACTAACTTCTCATCTAGACGAGACAAAATAAACCCTCACATAAGGAGAGAAAAAAGAATTTCGAGACATAGTATATATAATTCATGAAACTTAGTTTAATAAAAAAAAAAATGAAAATTTGCAGGTATATATTCATTTTACTCTGATGTGAATTGGCTCGTATGTAATATTTCTATATTTTTACTTATTTCAAAAAACTGAATTTTATGTAAGAATTTTTTCTTAAAATAAAAATACTTTGTATTATATTTATAATTTCTATAAAATGTATTTTTATCAAACTCTAGCTAAAATTAAGTTAAATAAATTTGTAAATTTAAAACTATTACCTAGTGCAATCTATGAATTAAAAATTAATTTATTTAAAATTATTATATGGTGCAGCGCGAAACTTAAAAACTAATATTCATCCAGATGAAATATTCATCAAGCATAAATCAACTACTTAACATATTTTATTAAACGTTTCTTCTTAAAGTATTAAAAGCATACCATTTAGGTTGGCAAACACTAAATATCGTTTCTAGCACTTTAGTTTATAAAATATACTAATGTTAAAAAGTGGCGTTAAATGCAATAAAGTTTTTGATATTTTGATATTTTCCCTTTTAACGTACAACTCTCAAATATTTCTATCTTTGGTAATTAATATAGGATAGCTCAGCAGGTCCAATAGATCCAACTTCAAATGAGACAGCCCACGAGACCCAACTTCAAATGAGACAGCCCACGAGGCCTAATATGATACGGTATAATCCAATAGGCCCAACAGGCCCAAATTCAGAAGAGACAGCCTATGAAGCCCAGTAGTATGTTAGTTTGGTCGATTTGTATCGACCCCATTTGGTAAGCCCCGCGGTCGACCCGTATCGACCTGAGGGTCACTTCCGAAGCTTTAGCGTCCAAGTCTGGTCGACATAAATCAACCTCCGGTTGCAAGTTGGACAAGTTGAACCTCTTGGCAATGATTACACGTGGCAGCTGATGTGACTGCTGCCAACGGATATAACTGCTTCTAACAACTCTGGCAGGAGCGCGCTCCTATTGATATGACTATCTAGAAAAATAGGAGATTGTGCCACCTAGCACAGTCCCGGGATTTAGGTAGAGAATGACTCCCAATCCCCCGTCATGGGAAAAGCCAAGTACACTTGATAAGAGTACTTGGGTAAAATTATACCCTCATCAGACTATAAATTCTACAAGTACCACCACGCTTAAGGTAACGCAATTATACTGTTCACTACATACATACTCTATATTCTCCATTCTACCGAAAATCTAACTTGAGCATCGGAGTGCTTTAGCCGGGGGCACCTCGGCTAGTTCACGTGTGTTCTTGATTGCAGATCTCAAGCCCAATAACATTCAAATCCACCAGAGTTCCGGACCTACAAGCTCGTAGCAGCATCATTTGGCGCCGTTTGTGGGAAACTTTGAGATTGCAACGTAAAAATAGTAAACACACGTAGAGTAACTTTCAAGAGGGAGGAGAACCGAAAATCTACTTTCCCACCACTACTAAACCCCCAGCAACACCCAACCACTTCGGGCACCAGCGCCCCCCAAGAGCAGCTGGTGACACTACCTATGTCCTAACTGATGCAAATGATTAGTGAGCAGGTTTCCGCCCAAATATCTGCTCAGTTATCGACTGTTCTGAACAGGCACACTTCAGCGCTAGCTCCTATCACCAGCACAGCCCCACCGCCGGCACCAAAAAAATAGGCCCCTGGAGAGCAGCGTCTCCCGCCAGGACGCTAGACAGACACTCGCCTGGCGCGAACCCAGTCCTAGGTGCTAGCCAGTGGAGAGAAGACATCCAAAGCTTTGCGAGGAGGTGGCAGACTCAGAGGATCGCGTTCGACCTAATCGAGCTCCGCAACGCGATAGGTTCAAACACCCAAATCGCGACTACCGCGAAGACAAAGGTGAATCTCAAGATA
>JACGDI010005734.1:299055-327623 GCA_014898725.1 Jacaranda copaia | reverse complement strand
AAAGGCTCCAGTTTGTCATTCAGCATGAGGCTCATGCGGCTTCTATCATCAGCAAGGAAGCAGTACCCCATATGTTCTAGCTATTTGATAACCCTGTGGTATGCCTCCCTCGCATCGTCTATCGCCTCAAGCGCGCTCGCATCTTGGAACGCTGTGCTGACAACAAACTACTCGACAGCCTCACGCCGTACAGCTGGCAGATGCCAGATGAAAGCTTCCTTGGCCTGCCGAGTCACTTTCGCATAACCCTCAGCCCAACCAGACTGGTAGCTAACCTGCAGGTTGAGGTTAAGCTTTTTATTAATGTCCTCGATTCAGCTTCGATCCTCGACAGCCTTCAGCAAATCTTGGTCTTTGGCGTTAAGCTACTGTTTGAGGTCAGCCACCCTTTTATTCAACTGCTCGACCTGCAGTTGGGAGGATTCGAGCTGCACCTTTATTGTTTGCAGCTCTCCCCCAGCCTCCAGCTCCTTCTTTGCTGCAAGAGCCACCTCTAACCGCCTGTACATGTGGTATCCCAGGGCACCCAGCTGCCCTATCTGAAACGCAACAATATCAATTGCATGACAACACAGTTATAATAGAAAAGGATGGTCGAAACTTATCGACCTCTCACTTACAATGTTGCAGTAGAAGGACATGGCCTTCATGGTCCTGAGCTGCCTCAGGTCCATTAATTTGCGCTGGTCGTTCGGGAATACGCTGGAGCCCATCCACTTCATAGATTCAGGTCCGACTGGCCCCACCTCAATCATAGATGACAAGTCTTTTATATCATTCTCCCGATCCGTCGCAAATCGTGGAGTGGGCAGACGGGAAATATGAAAGAAGGAGCTCTCATTCTCTCTTCCAAAGAGATCCCAGCCCATTAAGACCTTTTTCCCTTTCCCTTCGGTGGCCTTCTTTGGGACGATTTCCGCAAGGTCTGTAGCAAGCCTTTCCCCCGACGTGCGGAGCTACTCGGCTCAGGCACCTCCTGGCGGGTCGAAGGGGTTGCCTCAATCTGCGGCGGCGGTGGGGCGTTGGAGGTTTACCTCACAAATACAGTTTATTCTGCAGCATCCTCTTGTTGGGCCCATTGCCGGCAGGCTTGAGACCGCAATGCGCGGAACTAAGACTCATTTCTACTACGGGCTATTATATCATCTCGATCTACATGAATGATAAGGGTAAGCACAGAAATTAGACAAAAGACAATCACTGAAATAGATATAAGACAATCAGTACAATCAGCAAAGAACTTCTACCTAAGTGATCGCCCGCAGACAGGTCAATCAGGGCTGGGGATAGACCAGCCAGCACCAAACACCTTTCATCGATCAGCACGGAAGCCTCTATCTGCTCGGACTTGACCAGATCTCAGACGAAAGTGTTGGGCCAACTGAGCCTCAAATTATTTGGAATATCCACAAGGCCCCTTCGCCAACCCCCCAAAATGGTAAGCACCCCCGGCCCTCGGATATAGAAAAAATATTTTTTTCACTCTGGACCGTAGGAAGATGAAGGGGTTATCAAAAATTTCCTACGGGGTCGAGCTGTAAGATAATAAAAACTGGATTCCTTACTACTACCCGACTTTCGGGACATCGGGAGATGAAAAAGGTTGGAAAAATTGGCAAAGCTAGCCTGCTGGTCAAGTATATACATCAGCACGGCAAAACTATATAGCATTGTGAAACCGTTAGGTAGGAGCTGGGTAATACAAACCCTTAAACCTACGAGGAGGTCGATTATTGGTTGTGCTAGGGGAAACCTCAAACCACACTTTAGCCCCTCCTCGAATATAGTTATATACCCCTAAGGAGGTCGATGCATCCTACCCCGGGACCCTGGGGAAACCATTTCAAACTCATCAAGAATGTGGTAAGCTGCCCTAATTCTCACCAAATCTGCGTTGCTTATTTTTAAAGGGATTTCTGTGTAATGATCTGGGGTAAACAGTCGACCCCGACTAACAGGCACATCGGAGGGCCCAGCTTCTCCCTCAGATACTACTCTAGCCTCTTCAAGGTTGGTGTCCCTACGGGAACTATTGATTTCACTCTGGGAAGAACTAGATGGGGCAGTGCCCTGAGCTTCACTATCATCACTCCTACGAGTCATATTATCAGACCTATCGCTACTAGAATTGGTATTAACAGACATGTTTCTGCAAAGTAATGGCGAAAAATAACGCAGATGTTATAGACACTTACAGTGTTAGCTTTGAAGCAGGAAGTATGGAGCGAGAAGTTCTTCAACAATGGATGGATACTATTTGATACTCAGGTTGTGAAAGTGTGAAGGAATGGGTTTATCCCCCTATTTATAAGTGAACGTGCACGGAAATCCATACAACTGCTATAATGATAGCCTATTTCAGTAAGCTTCGTATCTTGTTCCCGCCCGCTTCGTATTTCGTTCCTGCGCACTTTGTATCCCGTTCTTGTCACTTCGTATTTCACACAGTAACAGCCACATTAAATGAAAAGTAACCACCTCATAATCCTGATCGATAATTCAAAAACTCGGTTTGAATTTATTACCTGGCATATTTGAATGTAAACTCCCTACTCCTTGTCGTCGACTGGCTCGATCAGGACTAGGAGTTGGGGAGACTCATGATATGGGATAGCTTAGCAGGCCCAATAGACCCAACTTCAAATGAGACAGCCCATGAGACCCAACTTGATACGGTATAATCCAGTATGCCCAACAGGCCTAGATTCAGAAAAGACAGCCTATGAAGCCCAATGGCATGTCAGTCTGGTCGACTTGTATTGACCCCATTTGGTAAGCCTCACGGTCGACCCGTATCGACCTGAGGGCCACTTTCGAACCTTTAGTGTCCAAGTCTGGTCGACATGAATAGACCTTCGGTTGCAAGTTGGACAAGTTGAACCTCTCGGCAATGATTACACGTGGCAGCTGATGTGACTGCTGCCAACGGATGTAACCGCTTCCAACAACTCTGGCAACCCTGCCAACAACTCTGGAAGGAGCGCGCTCCTATTGATATGACTATTCAGAAAAATTGGAGATTACGCCACCTGGCACAGTCCCGGGATTTGGGCAGAGAATGACTCCCAACCTCCCGTCATGAGAAAAGCCAAGTACACTTGATAAGGGTACTTGGGTAAAATCACACCTTCATCAGACTATAAATTCTACAAGCATCACCACGCTTAAGGTAACGCAATTACACTATTCACTACATACATACTCTATATTCTCCGTTTTACCAGAAATCTAACTTGAGCGTCAGAGTGCCTTAGTCGGGGGTACCTCGACTAGTTCACATGTGTTCTTGGTTGCAGATCTCAAGCCCAATAACATTCAAATCCACTAGAATTCCGGACCTACAAACTCGTAGCAGCATCAGTAATGGTCCTCTTTCATCCAATTCCGCTCATCTCACTAATTGATAGGAAAGTACACTTGCCTTTGTTTTCTAATTCCTCAAGGAAAAAATAAAATTAACAAAAAATGAGAAAAGGTTAGTTAAAATAAATCACCCTTCTTGAGAGAGAGAGAGAGAGTAAATGCACTACACTAGTTAATCATATTTTCTCCATTAAAAGAAGTTTACTATATATTTTTTATCTAATGTTAAATAAAAGAATAATATGAAATCAAATAAAAATCGTGTCAATCAAGAAACCACAAGAATCATTCATTAAAAATTAAAACTAAACTTTGAGTTACTTCATAATTCGACCCTCCATTCCAAGAAATCCTTTCTTCCTTTACTTTTCTCTCCAAAGTTCTCATCTCCTTTTGCTCAGTTATGTTGTTGTCTATTAATGGCAATATATATATACACACATATATCTATACACTTCTTGTTATTAGGAAATTTATGAAACTAACTATAACTATAAATAAGGAGACTAAATTATATGGCTTGAAGTGTGAACACACTTTTTTTAAAGTGAATATTGTCCTCGTTATCGAATTGACATATTTACTTCTAGAATATAATTTAAATAAATTTTTTGTTATTTTTGAATTCCATGACCATAAATTTAATTTGATCACAATTGTTCATATTTCAATAATAAAAAGCACTATTAATGTCCTATGTATTCTGCTTGTAAACTTTGGATTTATAGCATTTCTAGGATATGGTTGATTAATAAATTAATATTTTCATGTTAAATCTAAACTTTTTATGGCAAAATTTGCAGTATGAAGCTGGTCCACATTATTATTCTATTTCTGAAGCTTCATTAACTCTTCCTCTTCTTTTTTGAGATAGCACTTCATTCTTGAGGTGGTGGTTCCCTCAACTTTTCGAACCCAATAAATAAATGATATTTTCGGCATTTACTCATTTTTTTACTAGAAAATGAAATAAGAATTTCATAAAATGAGTGTCATTACCAAAAAATGAAATATTTGCGTGTTACATACCCAAAAATAAGACTACATTTGGGTTTATTTCCCGAGAATATTTTCATTCTCTGAAAATATGTTCAAAAAACAAATAAACATTTCTCCAAAATTCAATTTTTTCTTTCAAAATAATGTTAAAAGATTCTAACAATTTGAAACTATTACATCAATAAAAAAATATGTATATATTTAAATCCTTGATCAATCATTATTTTAGCATGAGTTTATATTTTTTAATTATTATATTATTATAAAAACAATATATAATAATATAAAAGTTTAATGTGACCCTACCAATCAGATAAAAACTTATATAAAAATACATTGACAATAAATTTATCTTTTCTTTTAAAATACATCCAAATATAATTTAACTCTCAATGCATTCTCCTATTCCAATCTTCTAAAATATTTTCACCCAACATTCAAGCGGAACATTCCAAAACAAATCTAAGTATTGCCTGAAAGATCATGGGACCTGGATGCATTTAACTCTTTAAAAATGAAATGTTAAATTATATTATCTTTTCGCCGAGGGAAGCTTCTTTGCAGTGTTCGCATTTTTCCACAGTATAATTTTCCACTTTCCTCATTGCTTGCGTCACCTCGGGCTTTTCAATCAAGAGAATGATAATCAAATCCATAAATGGGTAGAATAATATCTTAGTCATGTCCAAAAAAATCATACTCATATTTATATTTATATATATTAAAAATAATATAATAGGTATAAATAGAATTTATAATTATAAATTACTCATATATTAAAATTCAAAAATTACCCATTACTTTATATATAAATTTAATCTATTAATCTAAAAATTATCTATATCAAAATTAAATTTATATTAATGATAAACTTTTTATATATAAAAATTATAAATATGTGAATGAACAATAACAGCTAAATAATTTTTTTCATTAAAAATTAAACTAAATTAATAGAATTAATAAAGTTAATATAGTGGGACAACAATTTTTTTAATTGAAATAGCAACAATAATAGTTGAACAGTTTTTATTAATAAAATTAGCAATATTAAAATTAATAGTGAAATAAAGATTAGCTAATTTAAATTTAATGACTAAATTAAATTAAATATGAAATTTTTTTTTAATCATATGCCAAATAATAGTATTAGTATATATTGAGAAATTAATATATACATTAAAAGTATAAATCCAATAAATTAGATCCAATGGGTCTTAAGTTAAATAGGATAGGGTAGGACTAGGTCTTATCCCTTTGAGTATGTTAAGATAAGATAGCATTTGGGCCATTTTTTAGGCTACGGATATAGGTAGGGTGATTTCTATTGATTTGCAGGCCTAATTGATCTATAAGCACCAGCCATTTATCTTCTATAAATATCCCAACTTCTTGACCAAATTCTTATCCACAACTTCATATCTACCCCAAAAGCTTCTTGTTTTTCTCTGCATAAAAATGGTGAATGACTATTTGTCAACCTCTGTTATCTTCTACATTGCTGTTCCTTTGTTTTTCTTCATCTTATCCATGTTGAAAACTTTATCGAAATACATGTCTGCTTCAAGTTATCAGACCCTCTAATAATATGCAACCAACTTCATTGTATTTGTTGTTATCTTCTGTTAGTTGTAACCTCCAATAGTTAAAGTTTGTTAAGTTAGTTGTCTTCTGTTTCTTTCTTCTCCAGTAACCTATCGGATATATACTCCTCACTTGATATCAATAAAGGCATGCACATTTTATTTAGTTTGATGGTTTTGGTTAGCTTTCATTGCCTTCAATTGTTCGTCTTATTATGGTATCAGTTGAGATATATCTATCTTTCCACTCCGTTCTCCAAACTCATTTTTCTTTTCACCTTTTCTCTCCATTTCTGCCATGGATCTGCCTACATCCGGTAGTTCGTTCTTTCTCTTTCAATTCCAATTCTACCATTGGTGACACTCCCAACCCTCTCTATCTACATAACTCTGATAGTTCAGGAATGCTTCTCGTCTCTCAACAACTTATTGGGGATAATTACGCTAGTTGGAGTGGAGCAATGACAATTGCTCTATCTGTGAAAAAAAAAACTTGGCTTTATCAATGGATCTATAGCCAAACTTGATGGATTCAATTTATCTCTCCTTAGTTCATGGATCAGAAACAATAATATGGTAATATCATGGATTCTCAATGCCATTTCTAAAGAGATAGCAGCTAGCACCATTTACTCTGATTCAGCCATAGAAATTTGGAATGATCTATGAGAACAATCTTAGCAGTCCAACCGAATCAGCAGTCAATCAGTTTATAATTCACTCAACTCAAGTCACTTTGGCAGGAATTGAGTTTATATAAACTTGTTTGCTCATGTTGCACTTGTGGTGGTTTTCGTTTTTTGAATGAATAATTTTAATCTGAATACGCCCTTGCTTTTCTATTAGGACTCGATGATTCATTCTCAAATGTCCGAAGTCAAATCGTGCTCTCAAATTTTTTACCTCCTATCAGACGGATTTTTGCTATGCTTTCACAAAAGGAAAGGCAACAATAGCTTGATGTTTCTCCCTCAAATCTTTCACCAAATGTAGCTTTTGCAGTCAAAGTGGATCCAAACAAAACTCCTTTGAAGCCTAATGAATCTTGTTTCAATTCTCATGGATTCAAGTCACAAAAACATGAGCGTCCTTTTTGTACATATTGCAAAACTGTTGGACATGTTGTTGATCATTGTTATGAACTTCATGGATATCCTCTGGGCTATGAACCTAAGCCAAAATCTCTTCCACAACAAGTTGCCTCCTCTAGTCCACCAGTTGTTCTGAATAATGTCACTCAGTCACCTTTCAATTTTCTTCACACACTCAACCAGTCACAAATTCAACATCTCCTGACATGCTCCCCACTCACATGGCCAATTCTCCTTCAATTCCTTCACCAGAGACTGCTTTTACTGCCCAGGCCTCGGGTTTTACTTTATCCATTTTCTCTACAGATATGATCAACCACAACAGTATTTAGGTCGTTGACTCTGGTGCTACTTGTCATATTTATACTAATATTCACCTTTTTTGCTCCATCTCACCCATCCCAAAGTCCCCTATTACCTGAACAAATCACACCACTATCTATACATACTTTAATGGTTAAATAAAACTCAACCGAGATATCATCCTCAACAATGTCTTGTTCATGCCTCAGTTTCATTTTAATCTGATCTTCGTCAGCACTCTTACTGATCATACTGATCTCATGGTTTCTTTCAATGGTGACCATTGCTTTATTCAAGAGTCAAGAAGTTTGAGGATGATTGGCAAGGGTGAAAGGCATTGCAATTTATATATGTTTACTCCTACTAATGCTTGCTACACTGCTGGATTGGTTAATTCAGTATCTACTGAAATTTGGCATCAAAGATTGGGTTATCTATCTGATAAATGTTTGCTTTTCTTAAAAGGTATATTGCGTCTTGGTTGTGCTAAGACTACACTTTGTTATGTTTGTCCTTTGGCTAAACAGAAATTGCTTCCATTTCATTCTAGAAATCATGTTTCAGACTGTGCTTTTGGTTTGTTCATGGTAATGTTTGGGGGTCTTTTCACACTGCCTTTTACAATGATCACAAGTATTTTTTGACATTAGTAGATGATTCTACGAGATTTACTTGGGTATTTTTGTTGCATCATAAGTTTAAAATTCATCATATTATTCCTCACTTTTTCAAGATGGTTAAGATTTAGTTTCAGGCCCGTATTAAATGTTTTCATTTAGATAATGCCAAGAATTTTTTGTTCACTGATTTCTTAAATTAGCAAGGCACTTTACACCAGTTCTCATGTGTCGAAAGCCCCCAACAAAACTCAATTATTGAGAGGAAGCATTGGCACATCCTTAATGTTGCTAGAGCTCTCTAATTTCTTAAATCAGCAAGGCACTTTACTCCAGTTCTCATGTGTCAAAAGCCCCCAACAAAACTCAATAATTGAGAGGAAGCATTGGCACATCCTTAATGTTGCTAGACTTCTACTTTCACTCTCATATTCCTTTGCGTTTTAGAGTGATTGCATCCTGACAGCCGTATACCTCATCAAACGTACTCTCTCTCCTCATTCACAGAAAATGTCCCTTTGAACTTTTATACAAATCTACAGTTGATTACTCTCATCTCAGAGTGTTTGGATGCCTTAGTTTTGCATCCACTCTTTTTCATAGCCGTGACAAGTTTTAACCTCGTGCTAGGCCTTATGTTCTAATTCGTCATCCTTCTAGATACAAAGCTTATAAACTATATGATCTCATCTCCAAACAAGTCTTCATTTCACATGATATTACTTTCCATGAACATATTCTATCATTTCAAAATCACAGTCACATTTCTTATGAGGTTAATACCTATCAAACTGGTAATGTGCAGTCTATAGATTCTACTCCTCTTCCCATTATTATTGCCCCCACAGATTCTGCCCTTATACCACATCTACAATACTCAAATCATCTTATCAAACCTCCCACTTATCTTAAAAACTTCTACTGCAGCTTACTCTATCAAACTCCTCTCTCTTCCTCACATTGTAAGTTTCCCATTTCTCAACATATAACTTATGCCAAACTTTCCCTAAAACATTATGCTTTTGTCCTTGCTATATTTGCCTACCCTAAACCTCGTTTTTACCATTGAGCTACTAAATTTCCTCATTGGCAAGAGGCAATGAGCACTGAATTTCAAGCATGCAAGGGTGACTCTACCTTTAACCAAGAAAGGCAACCGCCTTAGGCCGTCAAATCCTATATGTATTTTTTTTCCCTATATTTTAGGCTTCAAAAATAAAAATATAAGAATCCTTTTTTTTTTGTTTTTCACGATATAGGCCTAAACAAATTAGGTCTTTAGTTTATAAGCCTCATATATATATTTTCTTTTTCAAACAATTTAGGCCCTAAAAAAGAAGTATTAGCCCTTTAATTTGAAGGCCTTATTAGTTAAGCATACAATAAATAATTATTTAAAAATATAAATTAAAATTTTAATACCATTGATTCTCATAAATCTCCACTATCTTTTTAATTCTTATTCTTTTACTTATCAAAGCACTACCTCATTCATTCTTTCTCAATACTAATCATTAAATAATATTAGTGTTAATTTCTTTTACTATAAATCAATTTTTTATTTCTTAAATTTATTTTTCTTTTTTTCAAATAAGTTTCTCAAAATCAAAACTAATAAAATCTGTCAACATCTTAAGAAAGATAAAATGAACTAGCTCTACGATCAATTGAAAAAGAATTTATATGAAATTAATTATAAAAGTATGATTGATAGTTTTGCATCTCAAAAAAAAGTCAAAGAATAAAATTTAGATAATAATATTTTTCTATAGAATAAAAAATGATTAATAATAAGACATGTATGTTAGAAAATTAATTTTTTTATTATATATTAAAGGCTTCATTTTTCTATTTTGCCTTAAGCCTCCAATTTTATTGAGACGGCCCTACAAGCATGGAACTAAATAATACATGCACAGTAGTTCCCTTTTCCCCTAATAAATGTAGTATAGGTTGTAGGTGGATTTACAAAATTAAGTATATGCTTGAAGCCTCAATTGATCGTTATAGGGCTAGGTTAGTTGCTAGGGGCTTTACCCAACAAGAGGGTGTTGATTACATAGACATTTTTTCACCTATAGCCAAACTAGTGAGCATAAAGGTTCTTCTTGCACTTGCATCTATGCACACTTGACACCTTGCACAACTTGATATTAACAATGCATTTTTTAATGGTGAATTGTTTGAAAAAGTCTATATGGACCTACCTAAACGTTATTACAGTCAAGGGGAGGTTTCTTCTCAATCAAGACTTGTTTGTAAACTACACAAGTCTATCTATAGTTTAAAGCAAGTATCTCATCAGTAGTTTAACAAGTTTTTTTACACACTTGTTTCAATTGGATTTCATCAATCTCGTGCTAACTATTCCCCATTTATTAAGGGTCAAGATGCCTCCTTTGTGGTGGTTTTTGTTTATGTAGATGATATTATCATTATTAGTCCATATATCACTCACATCAATGCTCTTACAACACTCTTTCCATCTCACCTTTGCTTGAAGAATCTTGAAAACCTTAAATACTTTCTTGGCTTAAGATTGCCCATACCAAGGCTAGGATAAACCCCTCTCAGTGTCATTACATGTTTCAACTTCTTGAAGATACTAGTTTCTTCGCTAGCAAACTAGTTAACACCCCAATGGATCCAACACATCACTTGAATGATTATGACACTAAGCTTTTGCCTAATGCTACTGCTTATCACCATCTTATTGGTCATTCACTTTACCTTACTTTGTCTCAACTAGATGTTTGCGTTGCAATTCAAAAACTTAGCCAGTATGTCTCTAAGTCATGCCAACAACATCTTAATGTTGTTCATCATTTTCTTTGCTACCTGAAGGAGCATCTAGGACAATGCTTGTTTTTCTCTGCTTCTTTATCTCTATAGCTCAAAGCATTCTCGAACACATAGTGGGGCTTTTACAAAGATACTAAGAGATCTACTAATGGTTTTTGGGTGTTTCTTGGTGAATCTCTCATTTCATAGAAGTCTAAGAAGCAAAACATTGTTTCTCAACCTTCAGCAAAGGCCGAATATTGTGATTTGGTGGCCACCACTGCTAAGCTTATTTGGTTGCATTCTCTTTTTAAAGACTTTTACTTTCCAACTACCATATTTATACTGATATATTGTGACAATCTGGCTACCCGCCACATTGCTTCCAACCCTACTTTTCAAGAACACACAAAACATATTGAATTGGATTATCTCTTTGTTCATGATAAAGTTACTGATGGCACCGTTCATTTACTTTTCCTCCATACTGCTGATCAATTTGCTAATACGCTTACCAAACCATTTTCAACTCCTGTTCTTACCAACTTGTTATCTAAGAAAGTTGTACATAATAATTTTTGTCCATCTTGAGGAGAAGTATCAGACCTTTCAATAATATGCATCCAATTTCATTGTATTTTATGTTATCTTTAGTTATTTGTAACCTAGAGTTCATTAAGTTAGTTGTCTTTTCCTTTTTTCTTCCCAAGTAACCCACTGTATATATATTCCCTAACTGATATCAATAAAGGCGTGCACATTTTTATTTAGTTTGATGGTTTTGGATAACTTTCATTGCCTTCAGTCGTTTGTCTTATTACAAATCCCACAAAGCTACCAAAATCATACCCAATTTTTGGTTCAATATTCACAATCTTGAAAAATAAAGAAATGTTTGTGCAATAGACAGTAGAGATTATGACTTCCACACCTAATCTAACTTTCCCCTTCATTACTCCTTTGGCGAGTAGATTATCATCATGGCTAATGCCGCAAACATGCAGCATATTTTAAAGTCCCAATTCCACAACTACAAAAAGTGAACTTTATCAAAAGAAATTTGAGAGACTTTCTTGGTGATGGCATTTTCAACTCTGATGGTGAGAAATGGAAATTTCAAAGATAGGTTTCAAGCCACAAGTTCAACACCAAATCAATTTGGACGTTTGTGGAAACTATAATGGATTGTGAACTATCAGATCACCTAATTCTAATCCTCAAAAGTGCCATAGCCCATTAAAACAATGCTCCATTTTTGGGCATCCTTCACAGATTTACTTTTGACAACATTTGCAAGATCGTGTTTGGGTATGACCCAGGATATCTCTCGCTCACATTTAAAAAAGCTGTGAAAATCTCTAGTGAAAGGTTCAGCTCATTTATTCCTTATTTTTGGAAAATCAAGAGGGCTCTCAACATTGGAATAGAAAAGCAGCTCAAAAATATCAACAATAAAATTTGACAATTTGCAAAAGAAATAATCAAGGCTAAAGGAGAATCATCCCTGAATCAACCCATTGATTATCTTCTCTCAAGATTATTAGGCTCAAGCCATTTAGATAAAGATTTTTTCATTGATATAGTGATAAGCTTCATATTGGTAGGCCGTGACACAACCTATGCAGTATTCTCATGGTTTTTCTAAATGCTTTCAGATCATTCAAAAGTGAAAACTAAGATACTGAGAGAGATCAAAGAAAAATCAAAAGCAACATCAACTTATGATGAAGTGAAAGATATGGTTTACACTTACATTTCACTTTGTGAAAGCATGAGACTTTATCTACCACTTTCGTTCGATATATAAAAAGCTTTAAGTGATGATATTTTACTTGATAAGACAATAGTGAAAACGGGCATAAGGGTGAGTTATCATCCCTATGCCATGGGCAAGGGTGCTAAGTTATGGAGTAAATATTGGGCGGAGTTTCACCTTCTGCAATGGTTGCAGAGGGAAGTAGTTACTAAAAAGTAGAGTTTTGTCAATAGAAACTCGGATACTTATCTAGTATTTCAGGTCAAACCTAGAATTTGTCTAAGGAAAGATATGGCTTTCATGCAGATGAAAAGAGTGGTTGCAAATGTCTTGTGGTAGTTTAGCATGGTGCCTGTGGTGGTGGAAAGAACGGAGCTAGTATGCGTATTTAACTTGACGACAAAATAAAGGGTTATTTTTCGGTGAGAATTGAAGAAAGGGCTGTGTATAGGCCTCAGTCATGATTTTCTCATGACTAAAAGATCCTCAGGGAAGACTACTTAATTTCATAAAAATAATAATATTAATTTTTGCTGTTAAGTTTATAATTCAACAATTTAATAATTATGTTAAGACATGTATGTCCTAACAAATTGTATATTATATGAGGTTTGAAATATTACTATAATGATTGAAATGTATTCGGTTGTTTTTGAAACAAAATAGGAAAAATTGCAAAAATGGTCCTGTAGCTATTCCCCACTGGCAAATTTTGACTTTATCTTTTCAGGCTGTAAGATTGATACACTAGGTCTGGAATTTTAGCAATTTGAGTCTAATTTCAACTCGAATGTCATCTGGCATAGGCCCAATCCTACATGGCGATGACATGGCACTGCATGGTGCCTAGTCACTCCAGATCTAATCCTCTCACCTTCGTGGCATATGGCATAATGCCCCACTTGTGCCATGTTGACAAATTTGTGACACTTGACTAAGGGGGAATGGTGGAATTTACACATCATCAATTCTCAAATCCAAAATCCCACAAAAAATTTAAAAAAAAATTAAAAACATATTTTCTGGACCAAAAAAATACAAAAACTCAAACATAAGCTAAAAAACATGATTTTTGAAGAAATTAAAAGAAACATTTACACATATCACATACATTAAGAAATGAAAAAACCACATTTTGTAAGAATCAAAATCAAAACCCAAAATTTCTTCTCTACCCATGAATGTAGAACACTGACATTAAAAATTTGAAGCTTGTTTGTGCGAAATCCTCCTCTTCATGAACTGAAGTAAAACACAGTATATATTAGACAATGAAGGAATGTGAATGTTCCATCCCCATTTTATCGTAAGTCTTCATTTCCATTACATATTTGCTAGGTTTGTGGGATATTCTTTTTTAGGTTTATGGGAAGCACATGGGGCTAGACATTGTTTTTAAAAAAAAGCTCATTTTTGACTTGTTTATTATGTAAAGAATCATTTACTATGAAAATAGGGCCATGTGGTCCCTAGTTTGTACTCTAATTTCATGAAAAATTTTCGTCCACTCAATGTATTGTCAATTCAAAAGTATTTTATAATTTTTTTTCTTTAAAATTAATTTTTACACTATTTTTGTCTTTTGCACACACTAACAGCGCATGAATTACTGTGACCATTTACCATGAGGGTGAGATTTATAGTAGACATGTGCCTAGATATTGTGGAGATACTTTAAGTAAGTTTGATTATGTCCCTACACCAAATTGTGGTAGAAGTACTCTTAGTAAATGCTGTGAAATGGTTGGATTGAATGTTAATTTTGCTATTTATATCAAGAAACCTTTTGGGTTTAAAAAAATATCTAAAGGATATAAACTTTTGAAATTAGCTGCTAAAGCTTTAAAGACTACTAGGGAGGTTGTATTTTACCTAGCTGTAGTTGCACATCCTTTTGATGATAAACTTTATTAAGAGGTTCAACTAACAGAGAAACTAAATGAAAAACAAACTCAGGAATTAGTTGTACAACAAAATTAGGGTGTTGATCTAGACAAATGAGTAAATGTAGAGAAAAATTAAAGGGTTGAAGAGAGTAAGGGAGCAGTTGTATAGCAAAATATTGAGGTTGGATTACATAATGATATACATAATGGTGATGAAAGAGTTGGTGATAGGGCTAATCTGAGAATTTAGTTTTAATGCTAATCAAGAAGCTAATTTGGGAGATGGAGATATACAGCAAGGAGTGGAGGAGGGAAAGGGATGTACAGTAAGGTCTGGCAGATGTAGGGGGTCTACAACATGGCTTAAGGGGGTTCAGGAGATGATAACTTAGATAAAATATTAGCTAGTATAAATTTATATGCTTATGAGTTAAATGTAGAAGCACATTTAGAGAATAATATCATGGGAACAAGAGAGGTACCTATAGATATAGTTGGTGAAGGTGAGGAAGATAGTGACGCTAATTTTATCTTGAGTAATCATGACATGAGTGATGAACATAACTTAAGCTAAGTAAGTTTAGAAAGTCAAAGTGAGCACAATGAAGAAGAAACAGGGAAACATAGTGGTAGTGAGAGCAATGGGGGTAGTAAGGAAGATTTAATGGGCAGTAACATAGAGATAGTTGATAAGTAAAACTCAGATGAAGTTGATAAGTAAAACTCAGATGAAGTGAATGATATGTGTAAATTCTCTGTGTTTAATACTAAGAAGATGTGAAACCTAACATTTCAACTAGAAATGCTATTTAGCAGCAAAGAAGAGTTTAAGCAAGCTGTTCAATCTCATGTTGTATCAACTAAAAGAGACTTAAAGATTACAAAGAATGACAAAAAAAGAGTTTATGCAAGGTGTGTGGGAGGTAAACATAACAGTTGCCCTTGGAGAATCAGTGCAATAAAATTGAAAGAGAAGTGCACTTTCTAAATAAGAGAATACATTCCTAAGCACGCATGTGGAGAAAAATTTGACATTAAGGCTATTAAAACAAAATAGTTGTGTGATAGGTATTTGCATATATGGAAAACTAATCCTAAGAGAAATGTCAAGGGGTTTGGACAAGATATTATCAAGGAGATAATTGTGAATATGTCCAAGGATCAAGCCTATAAAGCTAAGAGAATGGTATTGAAGAAGCTTAAGGGAGACCCTGAGTGGCAATATGGCAAGTTGTGGGATTATGCAAAAGAAATTAGGAGAACCAACATAGGTTCAATTGTCTTAATGGGTGTAAAAGAAGTAGAAGGTCAAAATAGGTTCAATAAGTATTATTGTTGTTTGAATGCATTGAGACAAAGGTTTAAGGTAAAGTGTAGGCTATTCATAGGGGTAGACGGGTGTTACCTCAACACTGTACATAGAAGGTTCTTACTCACAGTAGTAGCAATTGATCCAAACAATGACATTTACTCTATAGCATATGTTGTGGTTTGTAAGGAGAATTTTGGTAATTAGGAGTGATTTCTAATAGTGTTAAGAATGACTTGAACATAAATAATGTTGTGGATTACACATTTTTGTTAGACAAGAAAAAAGGTTTGATACAGACCTTTGAAAGAATCTTTCTAGGAGTGGAGAATAGGTTTTGCGTGCAACACTTATGAAAGAATATGTATAAAAGTGGCTTTAGAGAAGAGACATTCAGGCAGGCTTTATGGAAAGCTGCTACTATTACTACTATTGATAAGCTCATAAGAAAATGCAAAAGCTAAAAGATTTTGATGATAAAGCATATCAGTGGTTGAGTGAAAAACTTCTAAATCCGTAGAGTAGGTCACATTCCAAGGTCTATTCCAAATGTTATCTTGTTGTGAATAATGTTTGTGAAACATTCAACAACAACATTATGATGGCAAGAGAGAAACCTATCTTTACAATGCTTGAATGAATTAGGGAGTATCTTATGAAGAGGTTGTTAATTAACAGAGATCGAGCTAGAGCTAAGTGAAGAAACAGATTTCTGTGCCCTAAGATTAGAGATAGTCTAGAGAAGAATTCCAAAGATGCCTCATCTTGCATACCTATCAAGTCAACTGACAAACATTATCAAGTATCTTGTGTTGATGGTTCTTAGCACTGTGTTGATCTAGACAAGTGGACATATAGCTACAAAGCATAGGGCTTGACTAGTGTACCTTGTATGCATGCTATCAAAGCTATAAATAATCAAAACCAAGACCCTAAGAGATATATAGTTTCTTGCTACAATTGTTGAGACATATTGTAAAGTTTATAAGCCAGCAATAATGGGTGTTTATGGCATAGATGTCTAGGGGAGGGTGGTATTATACCACCAATGCCTTTAGATTTTAGAAAAAGAGCTAGCATACCAAAAACGATAAAGAGAAAGAAAAGAAAAAAAAGGGCCAGTTGAGAAGGGAAAGAAAAGAAAAAGAGGGCCTCTCCAAAGAAAAAAATGAAAGAGGCATCAAACAACTGTAAAGTGTAGGATATGTGGAAAAGAAAAACATGATACATTGACATGTCCAATGAAAGGCAACCAAGGGGGGCAATCTTCAAAACAAGTAACTTTTTTTATTTATTAAGTTCTTTAGTAATTTTGATTAATTATCATCTAATGATTTGATTAATGATTTTTTTTTAGGTTCACATATTACTTAGGTGAAGAAAGTAAAGCAAGTAGAAAGTGATCCTGCAGTAACTGGAGGGATAGTAAGGACTGCAACTATGAAGGTTTGATTAATCTACTTTGTAAGGTAAAAATCCCATTCTTACTCTCAGTCAATCTAATGAAGATGTGGAACATCCTATAGAAATGGATGCCCATGAAGAGCCAAGCATCTTACCTCTATTTAGACCTACTATAGCAATTTCTAACTGAAGAAAAGTGGACCAACTTGAACTTGCGTGAATCTCAAGCATCTATGTAGGACCTTCTCCAACCACCTGCATTGCAGCAAAAACCATCCACGTATAACCAATTGATGCAATCAAAGTCACAAGTTAGTCAAAGAGTGAACGTCAGGGCATCTCCCACATTTATTAGCACTCAACAATCTCAGTCAACTACTCAAAGTAGTAGGTTGGCTCAGTTGCTTGTGCCAACATTCATGCAAGGTGGACTGATGAATGTAATAATAGCTAACCTTACTATTGTTGTGATAGAGTTGAGTGAAAAAAAGAAGAAAAAGAAGAAGAAATAGTGATATTAGTGTGTATATACATTTGATAAGAATTAAGGGAGTTTTTGTTCATTGAAAAATAGCTTATAAGTGTGCAAAATTGAATTGTTCTGAACTCGTGTTGTTTTTATGCAAATGCATTTGGTGTAAGTTGTGCAAACTAGTGTATAACATCTTTTGGTTGAATGGGATTTTAGTTTTAGATTTCACTTGCCTCTGGTTGTTTTTATTATGCTTTATTGCATTAATGTGTTTTATGTGATGATGTGTGTATAAGTTTTAGCTGAGATATTTGTGATAGCAAGTATAAGTATATAAAATTGGTTTAGTTATTATAAGTATATGAAATTGGTTTAGTTGCTAGAATTCTGTACAAGGTGTGTGAGATATTAGTTTTCAGGTTATTTTTTACTATGAGATACGTAGGCCATATTGGTTTTGTGCCCATGGTTTAGAGCTGTATTTTTCAAGGTGTGTGTGATATTAGTTCTCAGGTTGTTTTTGACTATGAGATGTGTAAGATATATTATTTTTATGCCCTTAGTTTAGAGTTATGCTTTTCAGTCTTCTCCATACTTGTCAGTACTGCATTCTCAATGCTTTTTACATTCTCAAAATGGGAGTCTCAATCCCAATTAATAGTTCAAATTTACCTACTCAATTAACATAATCAGCACTAGTCACATTTAACCAAAAATTTGGAGGGAAAAAGAACATTTGAAGACAACAACAATAGTTTACTTGAATTTCACTTCATAATCACATAGTACAAGTCACATTTTACCTACAATAGAAATTCTATTTCTATTTCATAGGATTCATAAAGAAATAAATAAAGAAAAAAGAAACAAATACAAGCCGAATAAATATCAGGGAAAAAGGTAGTTCCAAAAACCTCCTTCAAAGAACAACACATCTAACAATTACTTCCAAAGTAGCACAGTGACAAGAACCAAACCTTCAAATAGTACGATTTTCATTTTCTTCATTTTCCACTTAAGCTAGGCATTCTCATTATCCATAACCCTCATTTTGACCTTCATACAATTTATTCACCAAAGAAGACTTGGAATAATTTTTCTTGCCCCCTCACACACAATTGGTTGTCTACCCATTGACAGAATAAGCACCTGCCAATCTTGTTGGAACAAGTTTAAAATTGTCTACTTGGATTTTCATCTATCCATGATGTGCATAGGATGAAGGTCTTCCCACAATAGCAATTGACCAGTGATGGCAAGTTAGACATCTCTCCACCTTGAGAAAGTGAGAAACTTGCAATTTTTTGGATGATTTTTTTATGATTTTCTAGACTAAGAGAATTTGTAAAACTAGGGTTCTTGGAAGGAATCCCCCTTTTAAAAGATTTCAAATGTGAAGTGATTTTTAGATGTTTAGTTTATGTTTTAATTTATTTTTATTTTAAGAATTTATTAAGTAAAGTGAATTGATGATGTGTGAATTCCTTTGGCCAGGTGCCACAAATTTGCTAACATGGCACAAGTGGAGTGCCATGTCATATGCCATGCAGATGAGAGGATGAGATCTAAAGTGACTAGGCATCATGCGTGCCACATCGTGCACCGTGTAGGATCGAGCCTACGCCAAATGACATTTAGGCTAAAGTTGGACTCAAATTGTCAAAATTCAGAAGCTAGTATATCTATCTTGCGGCCTAAAAAGATGAAGTAAAAATTTGCCAGTGGGTTATAATTACGGGACCATTTTTGCAATTCTACCTAAAAATAATAGATTGATGTGCATTTTTTGAAATTTTGGGTTCATAGTTGATTTTTATTATTCTACTTTTATTGTTTTTCTTAGACGGGCTAGATTAATGGTTTTATTTTTTTCTTATCTCAATATTATTAAGGCATCTAATTCTAAAAGTTGTGCAACAAGCAAGCATTAGAGGCATGTATAAAAATTGGTAAGGTAATCTCATTCAAATTTTGATATATTGCTTGCCTCATTAAAAAACATCAATATTTTGCAAGAGATGGTGATGTAGCTCTAATAAAAAATGTTTATATAAATATCTAAGATTGTATGTTCATCAACAATTCATGATGAAAGTGCTCGACACGTCACACTTTTAATTCTCTACTTCATTCTCTATTCCATCTTACATTTTAATTTATTGTATTTATACTAAGTGTATTTGATTTTTAATTACTTATTCTTATAATAACTTTTTGTATATATGTGTAATATATTCATAAAATAGAATAAAATATGAAATAGAGACTGGAATAGAAGATTTAGACCAGACACTTCAACAAGAATACAACACTTATGAATCCTACAACAAAATTAGTGTTTAATGATATCATTAATTTAATAACACTTTATAATGTAATGGCACAAAAAAATAATATGGTGAAAATAGTAAAAAATTGCTAGAGTATTACTATATTTAGTTACGTTTGATTATTAAATGTCAATTAAAATAATGACATTTAATTAAAAATATCAAAATAAATATATTTTAAAAATATTTAATTAGTGCAATAAAATTTTTTAACGGCCACTCATATTTAGTCTTTATCTCTTGGTAGTTTTGTGAAAGCTAATTATGTTGGCTTACCATGAAATTTGATCTAATTAAAAATATATATATTAAAGTACTACAACAGATTATTAAATAAATTGCATCCATCAGACCACCTCCCTTGAGCTAGAAGCAAACCACAAGAATGGTTTTTACAATTTCTGCATTTTGTTAACGCAAGCATACAATTTCATTTAGTTGATAATGTCTTAATGCAATTCTCAATGTATCTGAACTACCATTTGACACAACTATATTGTCAATCAATTGAATAGTTGGAAATAAAAAATTGAAAAATATTTAGAGCATATTTAACTATTAATAATCTAATTGAAATAACAGACAGAGTTAATCATTATCTAGTTATCAATATTAAGGGATTATTATTAATATTAATAATATAATTACCACAAAATTAAGTATTCATCACAGAAAAATTGCTACCAAGTTAAATAGCTATCGCTATAAAGTCTCATAATAAATGTAATTCTTTTTAAATAACTAGTAAAAAAAATTATTAATTATCAATTTATAGCCTTTTTCATTAAAAGAGCAATATATTAGTTATGTATTCTCCATAGAAAAATTAATACATATATATAAACAAAAATAATTATTACCTACGGATTGATTGTAGAGAGAGTTGACTGCGGGAGTATCTATTTCAAATTTGAAAAGGTCAATTTCAAATTTATAGCCTTTTTCATTGAAAGAGCAATACATTAGTTATGTATTCTCCATAGAAAAATTAATATTTATATATATATATATATATATATAAACAAAAATAATCATTACCTATAGATTGGTTGTAGTGAGAGTAGGCTGCAAGAGTATCTATTTCGAATTTGAAAAAGTCAATTTCATAATTTTTTTTTTAGAGAGAAGGTCAATTTCTCAATTAAATTTACAAATTTATAGCATCAACTATATATGAATTGTTCATAGTTGTAGCCCTAATTCAAATATTTCAAAGAATTTTTACTTTACAAGGTATTACTATTATCACATACCTAGTTAGCCATGAATAGAGTGTTAAATTAAATCTACAGAAATAAAATAATAATTACTTGAAATATTAGAATTATAAAATTATAAGGTATCCATGAAAAGTTATTTCCAAGTTTGGATCATATATATACGAAAATGGACTACCACAATAAGAAGAAATGGTTTTAGTGACCAAATTTTCAATGACCATAACAAAAAAGTTGCTAAATATACAATTTTAGCAATCAAAAGTAATTTGGTTGCTGAAATCTAGTAATATAAATACTTTGCGTCTGACCAATATTTTGTAGCTATAAATGGTCGCTATAATTTGATTGACCTTAGCTAGTAGTATAGCGATCAAAATTGTGATTTTTAGCGAGGATTTTTGTGGTTGTTAAATATGAACATTCATTGCAATCAATTTAACAATAAAAAATTGAATGGTTACTATAAGTCTTTTAATCTAATTATTAACAACCAGTTATTTTGGTTGTTAAAGATAAACTTATAGCAACCAACATTTTATGGTCATTAAGAAAAATATTTACAACAAGCATTTTTATTTGGTCGCTCAAAAGGTAACCACATCAATTCAATGGGCTTTATTTCTAATTAGTTCTTGAAAAATATCACCCCCCAAAAAAAACTTTTAAATTGAGTTTAAAGAGCAAACTGAGTTTGGGGTAAGCTTAAAAAATTAATTTAAGTATACAAAAAATAATTTATTAAATGATTAAATAATACTTTACTTCAATTGTGTGTTAAATTACAACTCCTAAATGAAAATCTCAAGATGAAAATCTCTAGAAATTGAAACAAGAAGTACACATTTTCAGAAAATAAATTCTTACCAACAATGACAAATTACAAGTCGAATTTGAGTAAAATTAAAATGAAGGTACTAACTTCCCTCATAATATTTCCATAGTTTAGGAAAATTAAAATCAAATAAATGAGACAAGAATAACTAAGAAAACACCTATGTTTGGCAAAACGACATGTATGGCATGCAAAATATGAAAACAAATAACTAGTTCAGGGGAATAACGATCTAATAATGACTTGCTGAAAAAACTTTAACCACATTCACGCCTTAATAGATTATTAGTCCAAAGAGCTCCAAATTTCCACCCTTTTGTGTCCTTCAATGCCTTGACATTGTCAAAATCAGAAACCAAATCATCAGTGGATTTAAAAAATAATAGGAAAAAAACCATTATTATGTCGATGCAACTAACAATAGTGCTTACAAACGGCAAAGTCTATGGACGTTCAAGCATTAAACCTCCAGCAACATTAAAAATTATTCCCCCGTCAACCTAATTAAGCATATTTGATACAGTTAGTTAGTTGGGCCTATAAAAGGAAATCAGTAGTACTTGCTGTCTTTCTTAAAGTAATTTTAGCAAGCAGTAATGACTTCATCTAGCATCTACAGGAAATAAACCTACAATAAAAGTAAAAACTAAAATTAATTAAACATGATTATCAGTCAAGAGAATTTAGAGCTATAGATTATCCCTGTATAGACAAAAAAAACATTACATAACAATTGTGTTTAGAGGGATTGCTAAGGAAGTACTTAATTCTTTTACAAAAACAAAAGATAAGCTTATATATAAAATGCATTTTTGTAATTAAAGCTAATTGAAAATTTTGAACATACTATGGGATTCTGTATGGTAGCTATGTGCATAGAAAACTGCCTGAGAGAAACAAACCAAAAAATCTAAGTCCCCCTCCCAATCTGGAGTACCTTGGATCTGCACCTGACTACTTAACAAAGAAAAACTTAATATGTGAACCTAGAAGGAGTTTACCTAGTAGCAGATTGAACAAGCATTTCCTCAATCATATAACACCTTCTACTGGGCTAAGCAAAGAGCATAAGAGACACAAAAAAATTAGCCAAGAAACCAGAAATTGGCAGCAATTGAGCAAGTCTAAAACAGTTGCAACTTCATAAAATCTGTGCATCTGAAATGAATATGTCCCAGTAGCAAGTTGATTAATCATCTCCTTAAACATAATAATATTTCCTGCTGGGCTGAGCAATGAGCATCAGAAACAAACAAATCAACTAGCCAAGAAACTACAAACTGGTAGCAAAAACTAAACATGAAGAATAGATCTACTTTGTGAATAACTGACAGATACTTCTGAACCCTCTAGATGATTTTTCCAGCGGAGCATTTGAGACCTTTATGCTTTAAGTCATTCTTCAAGGACCATAAGAACCAGCACACTAGAATCGGGATGCTTTAGTTTTGTTAAAAAGTTGACATAATATAGGATATATGCAGTTAATGCATTAAGACCAGATGTATAAGGCACAAGGATACCCATATAAGCCAATACCAAGAAGCCATTGAATTCTCTATGCCAAACATAATGCAGACGTAAGTTGAGAATAATGAAAATGGATCTTACGGCCACTTTAAGCTCTATATCACAACAATGCAAATGCCTTTCACTATTTTCTTTCATGATAGAAGTAACTTTCCATTTCCACTTCTTGAGAAATGTTTCATCTTCTGTATGTGGTTGTTCTGGCAGAGGGATCTGTGGGAAGCAGGAAAATTCTAAACATTTGTTCTTATAGTGAACCAAAAAGTATCTCAGCAAGTTACTCAATAAAGCAACACCAAATAAACTTAGTGAGATATAAAGGAAAGAATAAACATACATCATTGCAATCAACTAAATATGCACGACCACTGCTACTAGCCCATATTCTGTCCATGATGCTGCATAATCTCTTATTCACTCTCCATCCAGTGCTTTTAGAGGGGTATTCAACGCCTGGCAAGAAGAGGTGAAATTTAAACTTCAAACAACAGTCATCCCTTCATCCCATTTTAGGCACATAGTCTGTAGAGGAAACCAAAAAGAAAATTTTCCATCCAAGCAACAATATATAGCAATTCTATACAACTTCCCAACGTACCATACACAACCACATTAGGATTCTGTGCACTCAAAATTCCCATAGCAGTATCTAGCAGTTCTGTTATAGTAATCAAATGAAGCAATAAGGGAAATCCAACTATATTCAACAAGCAACAACTAGTAAAAGATTATAAAGCTTGAAATTACCATTAAATTGGATATAAGACTAGCAAAAGTGAACAAAATGAAGATTCAACCTCAAAATCCATTGCTTCACAAGCAGTGAATCCAGGCACTGAACAACAGAAAAAGATTTCCATCTCTAAATAAGAGAACCCAATCAACTAGAACACTACTCTAGTAATGTCAATGTCCACGAGTTCAACATCGCTAAGTAGAACAACCATAAGAAAGATAGCACGTTTTAACCTTGTTGGAGCATCATAAATTAAAAGCATTACCCCGAGAAGTCCAAGGAAACTGCGCAATGTTGCAAATACAACTTTTGAAAAAGAAACTGACAAGTTCATATAGAATAAATATTCATCATAGCAAGCATGTCTAAAATAAAGTAAAAACTAAAATACACATAAGATTGATATCAATAAAGGAAAAAAATTAGACTTTCATGCATAGGTATAATAATAGAAAAAAGTTCACTATAAATAGTCTTTAGAATAATAAGCAAAATAATTTTAAATAGTTTCCAAACTTAAAATAAAACTAAATCTTGCTATTTACAAATATTGCATCTCATCAATCTAAATCCTCAAAACAACAGCCCTATATGTATCTCATTGTTGCATCTACATCACAAAAAAAAGGAGAGATTGTTTAAATAAATGTAAGAAACTAATTATATATTATTATATTAATAAAATTATAGTAGGAGTAATTTTAAGAACCATCTTCTACAAAATAATATGCACAATGAGCTAAATTTTCTTCATAAGAAATGCTAAAAGGAGGTTTAACCTAATATTAATGGAGAAGAATCATAGTTTGATAAGTTAACTATTAAGCTAAATTTAAATATAAACTCCACTTGCCAATTTGATGGATTAATAAATTCAAAAAAGCTTTTGCCAGTCATCTTCTCAACACATATCACCACGGCTTCTACCATTGTCTTTTGAAGGGCTAACTCAACTTTGGTACTTTCCAATTTAGCTTGTGTAGTTGCCAACTTTTTCTCTAATCGTGCTCGATTGATAGAGGCTTCAAGAATAGATGTAACATTATGAATTTTCTTTTGGAATTAAGAACTTTTAATTTAACATATGAAGAATTTTCTCCAAAGACATTAATGCAAATTTCTTCTGCACTTATACATATAGCACCATCTGGCAGATTTTCTTGTTGTTCTCACAATTCTTTTATTTGAGCCTATTATGCAAATATGAGACTTTATAATCATTTTCATACTTCAAATTTCACGTACTCTTACCATATAAAGTAAAATGAGGAAATATAAACTAAACAATGAAGTAAGACTCTAATTCAACTTACATAATTAGCTTTGACCACTTCATCGGCCCATCCATTTTTGCCATTGTGAAATTCAACTTCATATGTATCAATATCATCAAGATTCTATTAACACCAGGCAAAATGTCAATCTATGATTGTACTTAAATAATATATATGTTCAATAAATGAACAAAAATAACTAACATTCTTACATTAATGTGCCGCACGAGATTCAGTTCCCAATTTATGCTAGTGCTTCAATTTTGCCTTATTCTCAGGTTGCGTCTCTGAGATTTTCTTTAAATATCAACAAATAAAAAATTATTAATAGGATGACTTTCTTCTTCAATTAAAAAAATCCAAGTCTATTTTAAAAGGACTATCAAAATCACATAACTTGATAGTATTTACCAAATACTTTTCTATCTCCCGAAATTCACACGACCAAAGCCATTCACGGTGGTTGTCAAGTTTTTCATAGATACTTTGCCTAGCTAATGACACACCACCTTCAACTTTCATTCTTAAGTAATACTTGTGGGAATTTGAATGGAAAGTGGAGTACAGTCTAGCGAATGACTTCCAAATGCAATGAACAACATGAGGCTCATCCACTTCATAATTGAGCTTATTCTTTGAAATTTGAAATATTAAAACCCTCTTGTCAGACATTGCTTATATCATTAAACTATTGACAAATAGGAAAAGCCAAAGTAGATAAGAAATAAAAATAATACTTACAACCAACTTTTTAAAGAGATCTTCCTTCACTACTAGAAAACAGAGTATTTGTAACGGAATTTAAGCAACGACAAAGTTCCGTTGCTAATTTCAACAGAATAGTACCGGAAAAGCAACAGAATAAAATTCCATAACAAAAATAGTCATAGCGACGGAATAGCAACAGAATAGCAATGGAGCGAAATATCCGTTGCTATTTCGTTGCTGAATTGAGACGGAAACGTATTCCATTTCTATTTCATCACTAATAGAAACGGAATAACAATGAAACCATATGAATTTTTTTGTTTCAAATTTGAAAATTAATAAATCCGTTGCTATTCTGTTGGTAAACATAATGAATGGAATTCTATTGCTATTCTATTGGTAAACATAATGAATGGAATTCCATTGCTATTCTGTTGGTAAATATAATGTATGCAATATTGTTGCGATTCTGTTGCTGTTAAATACAATAGCAAGAGAACTATTTGGTGATTTATGTTCAATTTAAAATGTAATTTCATCATTGTTCTTCCATTGCTAAATCATCACACAATAAATTACATTGCTATTTTGTCAAATATCAACAAAATAAAATCAAAGTTTTTGTTTTTTAATACAAAATGATTAATTTAATATCTTATCATTGCCACTATGTTAGTAGCAATAATGATAGCTACGGAATAGCACGGGAATATCAACAAATAATTTATTTAATATTAAAATTAATTAATTTTAGTATGAGAAATGAAAGTTATGCTCAATTCATTATAGATTAAAGATGAGTTATTTAAGTACTAGCTTTGGTGAACTTTTCATTATGCTCAATTATTTGGGAACAAATTAATTATATCAATCATTTTATTGGATAGTTATAAATGGAAAATGCTGACAAAGGAATTCATAATGTGAAATTAATAAGTACTCATAAGTTAGTTATTGTTAATTAGTAAAATATACATATTTTTTTTCATTATTTTTAATTTTAACTATTTTTATAGATCTTATAATATGTGCTATTATTTGTTGGATCATATTGATATTCTATAAAATAAAAATATCCAAATCACGTGTAACTTACTAATTAAGAAAGAGTTAATTGGAATTTAATTAGATTAATCCTGTTAACCTAAACAAATTTTTATATAAGTTTTTCTGTGTCAATTCTATATATATATATATATATATATTTTTCCTGAATACTAAAAATTTCTAGAATAATATTTATATATATATATATATATGAATAAACTTGTCCTTTAATTGCTCTAGTTTATTCTATCTTATAAATATAGGGTGTAAGGGGATCTGCTTGAGCTGCATTTATTAGTGGACAAATTTGTACGAATTTCTTACCAAAAAATGAAATTTAAATTTGAAGTGCAATTATGAAACCAATCCTACTTAAAATGAATTTTAATCAAGTAAAGCTTGAGTAGCTTCATATTCTAGCAATAACTAGTTAAATCAAACACTAAACTTATTGAAAAAAAATAGATATCCAAATTAAATTATTATATTTGATAAACTAATTTAAATGAATTTGTAATCATTATTTTAAAAGTATCAAGTAATTCTATTTTTATTTAAGTTATTTAATGGGATAAATTATGAACAATTATCATGATTTAAGCTATAGTTATTTACTTATACAAATATCCAAATAACTATTTGTTAGGATTCTAACGAACTACCAAGTTTATCCTTTTATTATTAAATTCACTTTTAATCATTGAATTCCTTCAACATCTCAATTCTTGTTCAACTTATATTGAGGCTAACTCACTTTCAGATTTTTGGAGTAAGACACAAACTTAAGTTTGACCTTTCCAAAAGTTTTCAAGATTTGAGGTGTCTGTTCTACAATCTTGATTTCTTTGAGTTAAAGTAGGGAATTATTGGTTTATAGATTTCTCATGGCAATAATGCATGGGACCAAAAATGTTCAATTTGTGAGGTTCTACCATCAACTAAAGTGTCCTTTATTTTCAAAAAAATGAAGAGTTTAAATTACTATTAATTTTATAGCTTCAAATGCTCGGGATCTTATGGTTGTGATTGCTTGTAAGACAATGCTTCATTTTTCAAGTTCTTGAATTTTGGATTGTTTTGGTACTTAAGAGACATGAGAATGAAAATTGAAGTTGTGAGATAAAGTATAATGATTATACTGATATAATTGATTGATGTGAAATTTGAATTTATGAAATTTATATATTTGAATTGTTTGAAATTGAGACTAGTTATATTCAAAAATTAAATAAAAAGCTAAATTTCATATTTTGATAATTTATTACAAAATACAAATCAAACATTTCTAAATTGAGTAAAATTAAATTCTAACTAAGAGAAAGTTTTT
>JACGDI010005734.1:241149-296964 GCA_014898725.1 Jacaranda copaia | reverse complement strand
AAATTGTTTGAAATTTTTAATTTTTTTAAAATTCAAATCTCTCTTTCCAAATGCCACCTAAGAGACTCAATTAAAATATATATGTAATATTGAAGATTTCAATAAGGTAAATTAATGATGATATCAAATGTCAACAAAGGTTCATTGAAGCTTCTTTTGTGATGCAATCTAAAAATAGATTTATTCTCTTTATTTTTTGATTAAGTCTAGATTCATAGAACTTGTGCTTCATGATTTTGAATATTTCGTTTGATTTATTATCAAGTTAGTATTTATAAATAACTTAGAATCCTTTATACCAGTTGAAGAGTAAAGACTACAAACTCTAGGATCTAAAGTGCCAAACGATCTAATTATAGAGCAGAAAAAAATAGCTGAAGCACTACAAAAGGTAATTCTTCTAATCTTGTAATTGGTGTGGTGCTCTGATCTCTTTGTGATGTAAATTTTTGATTTGATTGGGACATGCCTTAATGTCTATATCTTTAAGGTTAAATTATGATTAATTGAAAAGCTTTGTTCATTAACTGTTTATCATAGTTGCACAATTTTATTTTCTATGAGAACATATTTGTGACAAGATCAAGATTTTATAATTATGGAGTAGGTTCTATAAGGTTGACTAAATGTGCTTGTACATTATTAATCTACATTCATTTTACCACTAGAAATATGTAACGCTTGAGGAGATGACTGATGAGCTTAGGATGAATCAGAGAGCTCCCTGTATTCATGAAGAGGAACAAGTAGACATGTTTTCTAGTGAATGATGTCAATTATTCTTCGAAAAAAGAAAAAAAAAAACACATTGATACCTCAATCTTGCTTTTCTCAAGTTCTTGTTTATGTCGAGTAGTATTTTTTGGTTTTACTTAATTTTTTTCTTGTTTATGTGAAGGTTTTTTGGCCATATCATTACTTAAATTTTACAATTTATGTAGTGCCAAGATTTTTATCTCTAATATTAAGCATATTTTTGTACAAAGCTTAGAATTATCAAATATTTTCCCCACTTTTAATTTGTATTAATGGAGAATTCAATAATTTCTTAGTTCATCGAGGAAAATTCTATAGCTCTCTAAGAAAAATGACTTGTTATTAATATAGCCAAGGAATAGGGGAATATAATTATAAGACTACTTTTGAAAAGCAAAGAGTAACATTCCTTAATACTAGAAATGTCTTTTGAGCTTATGCTTTATTCCTTTAATCCTATTTTTTTTATGCATATCAGTTCATTTATTTTCCACTAAAATTTATTCTAGCGTACCTATTGCCCATATAATTCATTAATATACTCCTTAATTTGAAAAACCAAAATCAAGTATATTACTTCGTATAGCTTGAATGTTATTTATATGTATTATATCAAATCTTCATCTTTTACCAAAAAACTATAAAAGATTCTTCTTGAGTATAAGATGTTCTTCTTTCCTTCTAATGGTCTTATAAAGCTTGACGGAAAACAAATTATACATGTAACGACTATATAATAGATTCATTTGATATTTACAGTATTGAGATATTAAAATTGACCTTAGCTATAATTTAACCAAGAAGAACTATCATGCCCAAATAGTCCCTATATTGTGTTCTTAAACAAATATTAATTCATTTTGAACTATTTCAGAAATTATCATGAACGATCGTAGTTGGATGAGAAAATGTTTAGACAATGGTCTTTTGTCATTGGATTTCATCCAAGGAGTAGATGCATTCCTTGAATTTGCATTTTCTCATGAGGAGTGCTTAGAGGGAAACAAAATATGGTGTCCTTGTGTGAAATGAAAAAATATGAGATTCTTTGATTGCAACACAATTAATTTACATCTTCTTTAGAAGGGTTTTATGTACGGTTATGAGTGTTGGACTGAACATGGTGAAAAATGGAAGAATGCTCCCCAATCTTATGGAGAACCATCTCATCAAGTGCCTGAGTCAGAACTCGCTATAAGAACAATGGTTTTTGAGGCAGTTGGGCCTAATTTTAATTAAGACCCTATCTCACGAGAAGAGGAACCAGGTCCTAGTGCACAAAGGTTTTATAGGTTGTTGAGAGATGTAGATGAACCACTAGAGGAAGGTTGTGCAAATCATACTAGATTATCAACTATATCTCGTCTATTGAATATCAAATCAGATTACAATGTGTCCAAGGCATGCTATAACCATTTTTTGGATGCTTTTCATGAGATGTTACCGAAGATTGAGAAACTTCCTAATGACTCCTATGAAACAAAGAAGATGGTCCGTGAGTTAGGCCTTGGTGATGAGAAAATACATGTATGTAAAAGCAATTACATGTTATTTTACAAAGAGCATTGAGACTTGCAAAATTGCATAGTTTGTGGAGAATCTCGTTACAAATCTTGGAAAATAGGTGCTCATAAAGGAGTTCCCCACAAGGTGTTGAGATATTTAACGTTGACACCAAGGCTTCATAGGCTTTACACATCCAATAAGATTGCAAAATACATGGTTTGGCATGCAACAAATTGAACTATTGATGATAGCATGTCCCATCCTGCACATAGTGAGGCGTGGCATCATTTTGACTCATGCCACCCCTTTTTTGCAATTGATCCTCATAATGTGAGACTCGACTTATGTACCGATGGGTTTAGTCCATTCTCTCTGACAAGCACCCCATATGCTTGTTGGCCAGTGATAATCACCATTTACAACTTGCCACCTTGGATGTGTATGCGTCGTGAGTTCATGTTCTTAAACATGGTGATTCCAAGTCCAAAGAGCCCCGGATAAGAAGTTAGATATTTTTTTATGTCCTTTAATTGATGAGTTGAAGTTATTATGGAATAATGATATTACTGCTTATGATTGTAATAGACACCAAAATTTTCAATTGTTGGCAACACTTTTGTGGACTGTTAGTGACTTCCCAGCTTATGGAGTACTCATGGTCCTTTAGCTTGTCCTTATTGCATGAAGAATACCTTTTCATTTTTTTTTTTTTTGAGAAATGGTGGGAAACCTTGTTGGTTCGATTGTCATCGACGTTTCCTCAATCACTCTCATCCTTATAGAAGGCAACATGACAAGTTTAGGGTAGATAAAGATCCTCAGAGAATTGAAAGACAGGGCTAACCTCCTATTATATCCGGTGAACAACTGTTGGAGCATTTAAATAATCTTTTTAAGGACTTGCCTATGGATCAAGCTATACCTGAGAAAGGAAAGACACACAATTAGGTGAAAAAAAGTAAATTTTGGGAGTTACCTTATTGGGTTACACTGTTCATAAGGCACAACTTAGATGTGATGCATATAGAGAAAAATATTTTTGACAATATATTCAATACGATTCTTGATGTGAAGGGGAAGACAAAGGATAATGTAAAAGCGCGATTAGGTGTTGAGTACTATTGTAAGCTGCCAAAGCTTCATATAGTCCAAAATCCAAGTGGTAGGCTTTACAAGCCAAAGGCTTCTTACACACTCACAAAGGATCAAGTTCTTCAATTATGTAGGTGGGCCCAACAAATAAAAATGCCAGATGGATATGCATCTAATATTGCTCAGTGTGCAAATGATAGTGAAGGAAAGTTTATTGGAATGAAGAGTCATGATTGTCATGTTTTTATGCAATGACTTTTACCAATTGCATTTCGTGATCTACTTCCCACTCCAATTTGGCAAGTTGTATCCAAAGTGAGTGTATTCTTTAAGGATATATGTGCAACAGTGCTGCATGTAGGATATATAAAGCAACTTGAGAAAAATATTCCCCAAATTATATGTGACCTAGAGAAGGTTTTCCCTCATGCTTTCTTTGATTCCATGGAACATATGATGATCCATATTCCATATGAGGCTAAAATAGGTAGATCAGTGCAATATCGATGGATGTATCCTTATGAGAGGTATAATTCATATATAAACTAATTAGTATTATTATTGGTTAATGTTTCCTCAATTTTTAACACTTGTTCAATTTTAGATTCTTACATTATCTAAAAGAAAAGGTGAAAAATTGAGCACATGTTAAGGGTTTAATTGTGGAGGCATACTTGATTGAAGAAGTGTCTAATTTCTGTTCATTTTACTTTGAACCTCATGTTGAAATGCGATCAAATCGCGGACCTCAAAATGATGATGGTGGAGTGATAGAAAATGAAGGACAACTTTCAATATTCTTACACCCAAGTAGATGTCCTAATATAAAAAGAAATTATGGCAGATGCTTGGATAATAATGAGTGGATGGTTGCTCATGGATGCGTGCTATATAATTGTGAAGATATTCAACCTTACATGGAGTATGTATTCGAAATTTAACTTCTTATTATTAAATATATAGATATAAATATATGTACATTATGATTATAACTTTTTATTCGCCATAGGTTATATGTGGACTCGATGAGGTCAAATGGGATAAGGGATGATGAAATATTAACCCTATGAGATGCAAATTTTACTGTGTGGGTACAAGACTACATAAGTGTACATATATACTTGCTTTAAGAGTCTTCTACACTCATTTATTATACAATAATTATTTTCTTGATCATCAAACTTCATAGGTTCATCAGAACTCTCATGGTATTGATGAGCGAATAAGGCAAATTGTGAAATTCCTAACACGTTGGGTCCATCTCTTTAATGAATATTATGTAAATGGTTTTCACTTTCAAACACAAGAACATGGATTAGGAAAAAGTATGGTGAATAGTGGTGTTTGCGTGATAGGAACCCACACAGATGGTATTAATTTGGATTATTATGTAATTATTGATGAAATCATGCAATTAGAATTTCATGGACAAGGTAACAAAGTTGTATTATTCAAATGTCAGTGGTTTGATATATCGAGACAAGGGATTCGAGTGTATCCAAAATATAATGTCGTCAAGATTAACCATGAAAGACGCTTTAATAGCAATGACCCATTTATACTTGCTTCAATGGCACAACAAGTCTACTACACATCATTCCCATCTCAATACAAATCGAGACAAAGTTGGTGGGCTACTTGCAATATAAATGCAAGGTCAAGGTTCCATTCAACAACAATTGAACAACTTCAACCATCTTATGTTGGGACCAACGATGCCTTACAAGAGGATGAGATACAACCAGCTCATGAAGTAGGTCTCATTGTTGAATTAGATAGTCCAAATATTCTTGCAAATAGTTGTGGTATTCAACTAAAGTTTGATCTTGGAGAAATTCGTGTTGAATCATCTCACATAGACCAATGTGAGGAAGAAGAAAATGAAGAGGAGGATGAGGAGGATGAAGATGAAGAGGATGAGGAAGAAGAAGAAGATGAGGATGATGCAAATGAAGATGAAGATAAAGATGGAGATCAAGGGCATGAGGGTGAAGAAATGGATTTTAGTGAATAAATTATTAATATCTTAGTTGCTAGTAGAATATTTTATTTATGGCATTCTTTTGTATATCAACTCGAAACATATATGATTTTCTTTATTTAGTTGTATTGCTTCATTTCTTTTCATGTTCACTTATAGGATGTAAGTAGCTATCCTTATGTTTCCCTTGCGCACGAGAGATTCTGATATTAGAGGTTAAGGGTTTCTGTTTTTTTAAGGGAAAAATGAAGGATTTAGTAGTAGAAAAACAAAAATTAGAGGTCAAGGGATTTTGTTATTTAGAGAAAAGTAGTCCCCGTCTGAATATTGAAGAGTCTTGAGCGCGTCTACAATCTAGTTTTAGTTGCTTGATTCATAAGCACTTCTAAAATATATGTCAATTCTTTTATCTCCTTCTAATCCATCATGATTTTAGAATTTTTTGTTGCTCTTATATTTTTGCTTATAATTACAAAAAAAATAATGTTTTTTCTTTTCTTTTTAAATTTTTTGTAGTTTTTTATGACTATCATATTCAATGTGAATTATGATGATTTTCTGTATGAAAAGACTCTAATTGCATATTTTACATGATTTTATTTGTAATTTTGATACGGAGAACCTTAATCCTCCATGGATTATAAAACTGAAAGCAAACAATTTTCAAATGCATAGCAGGTGAATTCTACCTAAAATTAACTTTAAACTAACCAACATGTCTTGTTATGTTCTCCAACTAAAACTTTTGAAATTCAATTGTTCTAATTATCCAATTATGTCGATAGTAATCTTGACTGTGTATTGAAGTTGGTTTGACAAAAACATCCTTTCTTTTTATAGTCTGGGGAATATATTTTTGTTATTTGTCTAAGTAATCAAATAGTTAGAACTAGCTATAACTATGAACACCAAAAAAACTTCTTGATTATGTGCATTAGATAAGACACTTTATTTTTCTATGTTGAGTGGTAATGTTGATAATTGAACCTCAGTTGACAGTAAATTGCCTTGAATGTTATACACATTGCCATCATACCTAGTAGTCTGCTGTAAGTTTGCCAAACAAGACCATATTTGGATTTGTTTATTGTTCTGAAGGTAAGACTACTATATTTTTTAGCAAAGGTGCAAAGTCATCAGTGGGATATGCAAACAACTGTAGTAGGCTCTAGATTCATTCTACACTAATAGACACTATTCTCATTTTCTTTGGGATAGTTAGACATTAATATAAGGTTAACTTTCACAATTAAATATTTCTTAGTTTGTGTAAGTGGTAATATTGGTGATATTTTTAAGTCAAGGTTGCAAACACAACACCCTAAATCCTTTGAAATGTGCAATTGTAATATTTTCATTAAATTAGTATAGTGATGATAAATTCTTTCTCTAACTTTATTAATCTTAAATCTATAGATAATTAATTTCATCATTAATGTTATATGAATATATTTGTCATGGATGAAAAGTTATCATAAAATTTTATCATAAATCATCATTCATGCAAGTACCATCTCTAATATATATGTCTATTTTTCAAATCAGCTGGTAATTTTTTATTAAATATCATTTAATTAATCCATGTTATTCCTTTTTGCAAGATGGCTAGAGGTAGAGGTTGAAAGAGAGCATTACTCAGTGGTCGAGCTCCTATTACACGCACAGGTGGCCCGTCATGTAATGAAACACCTACGTTGTCACCTTCTACATCTCTAATCAATCTTATTGGAGCACCATACTCTCAATTAGAAGCTCCTACATCTACTCCATCTTCCTCTCACACAACATCCTCCATAGTAGGTATGTCACTATTGAGCATACCTATAGGTTTAGGAGGTGATCAGGTGACACCTGGAGATATGCATGTGTCATTGGCTCCCACGACTCATACAGCAGAAGATGAGTTGCAAGATAATCAGATGACAAGAGATGCGGCTGCAGAAAGTAGGGTTGACATACCAAGCTCGGAAGCTAGGACTTGAGGCCCTACTCCTGGGGTTCAAGGTCATGATCGTCCTACAAATCATCCATACCTTGAGGCACGGGGAATGTCGTAAGTTCAAATTGTTCATGTGACTTTTTTCATATACATTTATGTTTAGCGGTTCACAATTTATTAAATCATAGGGGATATGTACAAATATATTAAAAATATCAAATAAGAATATAAATATTTTTTATTAAATCTAGATTGCTTTCAAGAAAAGAAAATATTCATAAATTGTTTGGGCATATACCATAATTAATATAAAATATCTCGTGACATTTCACAAGTTACTTAAATTTAGAGGCATATTGCGGTATAGAATTGAGAGTTAATTGATATTGAGATGAGAAAAGCAATGGTCTTGCATTTTTATAATTTGATATATGTTGAATTATGTTCATAAATTTCTTTTCATAAATTTTGTAAATAATAATTTATTTTGATTTAGAAAAATTGTCTCCAGCATAATTCTACCTAGCTAGAATAGAGGACAATAATATCTCTTGTGTGTAAATCTTTGCTGATGCTTCACTATACGCAGTTGATTGGAAATGTTGTCCCGTAGCAAAGAAAAGAACAAAAAAGTCTTATTTGTTTTTATTTTCCCCTTTATTTATTATTTTATCTTTTCTATTGCAAAGTTGATGTTCTAAATCATCTATTTAGTTGTGCTTGATTAGTTTAAAATTTACATTCAATTATTTATATATGAGCTCAATCATATCTCATAGATAATTATTTTTTATCAGATAATTTATTATTCATTTGTATTGTACTGTTGGAGTTAGAAATTAAATGAGAACGAGTTGGTGAAAGTATTATTATTTCATTTTATGACATACCATGTGTTTGCAATAGGATGTGTCCATTTTCACATGAAACTTGCTAAATTGTCATCGTGCAAGCATTTAAGCTTACATTGTTGCATGTAAATATTAGTTTTCATATTTTTTTATTCAATTATTTATATAGTGTTTCTTCTTTACAGATTTTTCATCTCTAGAGCTAGCAGTGACATAACTAATATTATCAAGGGATCATTCATGGCCCATGGAAAACTTGGAGGGAAGTGCCAATTGATCAGAGAAACTTGTGGTTCAAAAGGTTCAAGGTAATAAAAGGACTTTAATTTCTTTTTTATTCAATTATTAACTAAACATTTTATGATCTTTTATTTCATTGAAGAGTTTGCATCATTGGGAATCAAAAGATGAGGAAGTTATGAGGCGTGCCTTTAATCATGTTGCTTCTAAGCGATTGAAGGACATCCTTACAAAAGCTAGAATTAGTGCTAATAATAAGGGTGGAGGGAGCAATAATCTAAGTAATTATGTTAACTTTGGGCCTATTTGGATGCCTGCTGCTATTTGGGCTAATCTATGTGGTCCAAATCACTGGGGTTCACCAAGATGGCAAATATTGAGTGAGCAAAATCAACATAATTGACAAACTTTAAAGGATGGAATGATGGTCACACATATAGGTGGATCACTCAATTTTGAGATTCATCGGGAGAAAATGGTATGATATTACAGGTTTATTCACTTTGACATTCTGATCAAAGTCTAACTGATAAATTTGATCAATTGTAAATTTTTACATTGTTTTGATGAACAGAGGAAGGAGATAGGACATGAACCCAACCTAGAAGATTTCTATCTTCGTACTTATACAAAAAAGAAGACAAAGGAGTTTATTTGTGGGAAAGCAAAGAGAGTGTGGGTGAGATTTTTATCATATAATATTCAACATTTGCATTTTTAATAAATTTAAATTTATTCATTTTTTTAAAATTTGTAGGATGACTATAATCATCTGAAGGTAGAAAAATACAAGGATGACCTGTCTTCACAACCAGTTTTTGATGAAATGCTTTGGGTCAATACCGCTTCGTCAGATGGACCTTCTCATAATCGACGATATGGGTTTGGGTTAGCTTACACAGCTAATGAGACTATCCTCGGAAACATAGGAAGTGCCACTAGTATCAATCAACATAGAACTCAATCACAGGGCTCTGAAACAAATGAGGACATAATTCGTTATCAGCAACAAGTTCAGCAGCTCACCTAGGAGCTATCTTCTGAGTGCGAACAATGCATGTCTATTGAGAACAGGTTAGACACCGTGATTAGGACTCTTGAATCGAATGGCATATGGTTGATTCAAAATCCTTCACATCATACATCTTCTAGGCCAGCGGAAGGACATAATCAGGATTGAGGTTCATTATGCTTCAAATGCATCTATTTCTCTCATAATTTAAGTTATGATAATTGAATGATAGGTGGCTTTAGCAATTTAGACTGATCTCTTGTCGAATATTTTTGATACGTATTAGCTTTGTACTTCTTTGCTTTTCTCAAATTGATTGATATTTTGTTTCTCAATGAATGTTGACATTTTGTGTTTGTGGTGGTAGTTAAATATGATTTAGTAATTTCTATTAAAAAAGAATTTGGTGGTCCATGGTTTCTAGGTTTATCTTAAACAATTTTTTATTTTTTTAATTAACCCATTTCAGAAACCTTTTATCCTTTAATTAGATAACTGATTCATTATTTTCTTTAGTTTAAATGTACTAATTTTGTTACATTTTGTAGGATTTAGTATTATTTATTTGATTGTAATGATATTTTGCAGGATCAAAATATGATGAATGCACTCGCTATATCTATGGTTTTCAATACAAATATTAAATTTCATACTTATTTTTTAATTTATACTGTATAATTATTATGATTTTCTTAGATATATAAAAATTTATTCTTGTGCAAGATATGGGATAAAATGGAGTTATATTTTAACAACAAAATGATTGGTTGAATTATAGTTTTGAACATACTTCATTGTTATTTTGTTGCTAGATATAATGATAACAATGGAATACCAAGCAAATAGAAACGGGAATTCTTTTGATTATATTGGCATATATATATATATATAAATTTTGGTCACTAAGTATATAAAATTTTATTGCATTTAATTGGTTATTAATAAGAATAGTAATTTCACTAAATGTATAAAATATATTAAGTCTTCTTTCTAATTTATTTTTGATACTGTTTAGGAAACGCAATTTAAAATAAATTTTCATACCCTAATATTTTTCAGTTCAAAACAAATACTCCATTGACTTTTAAATTTTTATTTTTATTTTAAACATCTAACAGTTAATTTTTCATCAGAATACCCATCAACTCACTACAGGAATAAACTTTTGGAGGCAAAACGTATATTTTGATATGCTTTAAGCAAAATTAGAAAAGAAGAGAATTAAGTGATGAAATAGATTAGTTTAGATTCGTTTCTAACTTCATAGACTGATACTAATTTGCAATATATTATAGACAAAAAAATAATTTTTGGGGGGTATTTTTCATTTAAAAAATTCTTTTTTTTTCATTTAGAAAATTAAAAAACTTACCTAAATTGACAATAAAACAAAAAATCAACAATATCCCCATTTGAAAAACCAAACCCCAATATCACAAGTTTTGAAATAAATATTCTCATTCCCTCACCCGCTTTACCGGCATCAATTCCCCCACTCCTCTCCCCTTTAGTACCTCGCCCCACTTTCCCTCCTCTACTTCCCCCTCTATAGCTGCAGAGCAGTTTACCCAAATCACATCTCCACTTCTCATTAATGCTGTATTTTCTGAAAACAATTCTGTAAAAGGGTGAAAGCACTTTGAAGCATTTTCATTTCCGTTAAATGATCCAGATTAGCACCACTTTGAAGCATTTTCATTTTCGTTAAATGATCCAGATTAGCTGCCTCTGTCAGACTAATCCATACAATGCGCTGAAAATGGTTTTCCATTTCAACAAACACCTTCTGGGCTAGAGCAGTTTTTACTGAAGCACCCATGCCAACCATGGTTCGCGGGATCGGGCTGGAACAGGTAGGTGAAAATGGCTTTATACTATGAGAGCACATGAATCTTGATTTTCATTTATGACAGACGAATCGAGACATCGATATTACTAAACTTGTTGTGTCTAGAAATTTGAGGAAGTGAAGTGGACTGGTTAATTCTTCAAAAATGGAGATTTGCTGTTCATAGCTCTGGTCACACCTCTTGCGGTTACATATACCCTTAATTCTTGATCATAAAGAATCTCTTCAGTTTTTAGTTTCTGGGTTTCAACAGAAATATTTTTCATTGTAGGGATTAGCAGTTCTTTTTCTCAAAATTCAGGCACTCAAGATGTTTGATTCTTGTCCCACAAGTCCTTTTTCATTTTTCTGCCATTTTCGTCGGGTGCAATAACGCAATTCATTGTTTATTTTATCTCTTTTTAATTTTAATCTGCTTGCCTTTTCGCTATTTATTAATGTATTCCGGCTGACTATACTATGTAAATGTATTTTTCAAGAATTTTACTCAGCAAGCTTGCCATTATTCCGGCTAACTATACTATGTAAAAAACTAAATCACACTAGTCAGGTTTTGCTAGAAATAGTATATCTTTATTGCTTACTGGAAGACTAGGATTGTTTCAGATGGTACATCCTGGCTGAATCAAAAGATTTAATTTATGGCCTTTAAAATGTTTCAGATAACACAGGCTGATGTCGGCCTGGCCCTTTATTCAACTAGTAGATGTTCAAGGAGTTGTCGCCTGCGCACGAATACTATGAGGTAGAGTATCTTTCTTCTTTTTGTGTATTTTCTCTTCACCGTTTGTTTTTGGCTTGTTAAAATGCACATTTTAGAATAATATGCTTCCTTCTTCCCCGCTCCAGTAAACACAGAAGATCACAAAGTATTGAAATAACTTAAAAACTAGAGTAAAAATTGATGCTAGATCCTTAAATCTAATTACGAAGTTGCCTGCGGAAAGAAGCTAATAATAAGAAAAGGCCTCGTATTTGCTAGGTTTACAGTCAATCTACCATATAACTTCAGAAAATTTGCTTCTTCCTCTGTTTTTGTTTCCATACCCATCCTCTGTAGTTTCCTTTATTTTTGTTTTCCTCTCCATCTCTCTTTGGGCAACTGAAAATTATGGTACTGCTAACGGGCTACCTGTTTCATGTACTGTTTTAGTGTTAGCGTTTAACAGCAGCAGGCCTTTCTTTTACTTTTTGGGCTATTATTAGTGGGATTAATGCATACAGAAAAAAAGCATAAAGATTATCTACTGATAAGAGATCTATGTGATGTAAATATATATAAAAGTTTGTGTAATTTTTCGTGTAGATGTGAATTTTTCTTGAGCCCTACGCCTATCAATACCTAAATAACATGGAGTTGGCAGCTTTTTCCATGTTTCAATTTCTTCTCCACTCTCCAATAACAAGCAAGACATAGACCAATATATTCTTTAATTCTATGTGGGTGTTCTGTTTTTCATATATAAAGCGATTTCTTTAAATTTCTTTTTCCTGGAATCTGTGGCCTTCTTTTTCATCTCTTTCTTTCATCATTGTTCTCATATTTTGAATTTTTGTTTATCTTCGGAAAAAAGTTAAAAATGAAGTTTCAATTTTATTTAATTTATAAATGGTTGCTTTTAATGAAACCCGCATTTCTAACAATAGCTTCTACTACACCCTTGATTCAAGAAGTGCATTTTTTACCATGGAAGTATTTGTGAGGCAGGATCAATAAGTGCCATGTGGCTGCTTACACCACTAGAAAAAGATTTAGTGAGATACATTCTAAATGATCTAAATTCATATTTTAGCATTGCATTTTTAAGCTTTGCCTTGTGATATTTAAAACTTTTCAAAATTTTAAGATTTTGTGTTGAAGTTTCATTTTGTAAGTTTGTTTCAGCCGTCATATGTGCATTACTTTGCATGCCTAAAGTTTTGAGGCTATCATTTCAAAATAACATGCTCACTATTTTTTGATTTCTATTTGAGTACTTTTAAAATTGAGATTCACCTTCATTTGCAGGTGGAATGGCTTGCTGTCATGATAGAAAGGTTTGATCCTACATTATATCACCAATTTAATTATCTTAATTGAACTTAGATTTTTGTTTCTTTATGCAGTTAATGATACTTATGGAGTAGGAGTATCCACTAAGCAACCATATGAAATAGTCACAAAACACGGGCGGGGATGTAGTTAATTATCAAGAATAGGCTTCACATATGTCAGCAAGCTCCATGCATGATACATGGCGACCCAGTTACCAATGGTATTTAGAGACTTGCTTTGAATAGTTTGCAATTGGTTTAGAACTCTTCATGATGCACACCGTTTTGGCCAAGTGAAGGAGAAGATTATGGTTTGAGATTAATTTTATTTTTGCGATATTTATTTGTATCAAATTTATTAAATTGTTAAATTTTGATAATTGAACAAATTTGGGTCGAATTTATTGAATTGTAAGATTTTTAGTAATCCAATTTTTGTTCGATGTTATTGTTCTTTTTTGTTGTTTTACATATATGATACAATTATTTTTAAATTTATACAATAAAAATAATATTTATATAAGAAGAAAAATTTAACAACAAAATACAACTAAAAGGGTTAGCCATGAAATTCCAATTGCAGAATAGCAATGACATAGTAACGAAAGTTTAGTAAATAAAGAACATGGTTAGCTACATAATTGTAATGAAAAATAGGTAATGGAGTAACAATGAACATTGATAACAACGGAATTGTGATGGACAAATTTAGTTACGGAATTACAATGAACATGGTCAGCTACTGAATTTGAACAAAACATTAGCAACGAAAATTTAACAACAGAGTAGCAAAAGACATGGATAACTACAAATTGAAACAAACAAATTTAGCAATGGAATTGCAACCAAAAAAAGTTATCAATGAAATTTAGCAAGGGAATTGCAACAGACAAAGCCAACTACGGAATTGCAACGGACAAAGCTAGCTACAGAGTTCAATAGAGATAGCCACGGAATTGCAACAAACAAAGTTAGCAAGGGGATTGCAACAAACAAAGCCAACTACGGAATTGCAACGGACAGAGCTAGCTACGGAGTTCAACAGAGCTAGCTACGGAATTGCAATAGATAGAGCTAGTTACGGAATTGCAATGGATAGTCAACTACAGAATTGCAACAAAATTAGATGAAAACTTAACAACAGAATAGAGATGGAATTGAAACACATATTTGCAACAAATTTTAATAAAGAGCTTTCAGAAAAATTAGCAACGGTATAATTTATTAGCAATGAAAATTATGCCATTGCTAAGTTAGCAACGACATAATTTCCATTGCAATTTGATTTTGCATCGATTGATTTAGCTTAGCAACGGCATAATTTCCGTTGCAATTTGATTTTGCATCGATTGATTTAGCTACAGAAGATTTCTGTTGCAATTCCGTCACTAAGGCACGTAGCAACAGAATAGCAACGAAAATTTTCGTTACAAATACCTTGTTTTCTAGTAGTGCTTTTTCTCATTTGGAATATTAGCCCAACCCTCAAGTTGAATTAGAGCTTTAGGCCAAATCAAAACACATATTTGAGTTGCATGTTTTGAACTATGCTCCTCAACAGGCTTGTAAATCCTCGTTGGAATAATAATTTTTGGTTTCTACCAACATTTTTGTGTATATTTTTGTGTTTAACCCTTTAGTAAGACCACAGCCTTGCTTTTCATTTGAAAATCCTTGTTCAACCAAAAGATATGAGAAAGTCGATCAATAATTGTTGTAACAATATGCAAAAAAAAAAAAATTGAAAGAAAGAATTACTAAGGTAAACATTACTAGTGGTGTCATTACATGTTTTATCAACCATGTCCACTACTGATTCTACAAACAAATACTTGTTTAAATACATGATAATAGTTCAAATAAAGAAAAACAATACCTTTTAGGTAAGAATACCTTAACATCAATTCTGATAAGTACATTGAGTGTATTGTGCATGTGCTGCACTTAAGGCTCTTTTCCTAGCATTCTAGCTACAAACAAATAAATGAAACATTTTACTTTAGTTGAGAGAGTCTCTAAACTTAAAAATATTAAGAAAGTGAAACATATATTATCTGTATCTCTACAATGGTCATCATGCTTTATTGTTTGTTTAGTCAAGGAACTTGAAATGTTTTGAATTGCTAGAGCTTTTGGTTGGAGGAAAAGCTACTCTCTTGTTTCTACTTAATGCTAAATTGTCAAAGTGCAACATATTAATTTAAATTTGTTTACATATAATTGTAACAAAAATAGAAGAAAAAATACAAATATTATTACCTAAGCTATGAGGTAAAGAATGTTGCCAAGGTTCTCCAATCATATTGTTTCCTAGCAGCAAGGCATTAGCCAACTCCATTTTACACTTCACATGACTCATGTTGTTAGCAGTAGCCATTACTCTTGACAACTCCATTTTGTTCTTAAAAGTGGTGCTCATTGTCGCACTTGTTATCGAAACGGAATCATATGTTCAATGTCATAAAGCAATTGTCAAATTTTGGATGAAAAATCAAACATGTTATGCAAACGAAACATAGAGTAAATTCTTAGAGTTAGAACCACTTTTATCATCCATAAATTGCAATCAAACAATTACATATGAGAAAGTTTAAAATACTAGAAAATTGTATGAACTAATTTGTTTTATTTTGAGTTCTCATAATAAATGCTGAATGAGTTCACATCATGAGTTCACCTTACAACACTCTGTTGTGTGGCTGATTTCACCCTATAATTGAGGAATGAAATCAACATCTCTTAAGCCTGTGTTATGATGATAGAGGTTAAATTTGTGCCTTTGCTAGAAGGTGAATTTAGCGTCATAACTGAGGCCATGAAACACCTTATGAGAGATCCTGGTAGCTTTAGTTATGAGGTTAATTTGCCCTAGAATAGAGACACAAATTAAGCTTCTATTTTCATAAAAGAGGCGTAATAGGGCAAGGGATATTCATATGGTAAACCCATTGAAAAATTGAATTTTATACTACTATATATATGAATCATCACACCAAATTACAAACTGAATGGTAATAAAGAGATCACCTTACTACCCTTCTATGCCTCTATACTCCTTTGGTCAGATCTATATAGTAAACAAATTTCAAGATAGAGATTAAAAGAAAAGTTGAATTAGGAGAAGAGACCAAGCAGTCGAGAATGCAAAAATAAGGAACACAAAATAGAAAAAAATAATCATAGTTAAAGCATTCATTTATACTTCATGCACCTAATGATAAATCACATTATTCATGAACATTATGTTCTTGAGAACCACAAAATTAAGCTACCACTTCCCCTTTCTTTATATCACTAAAGACAGAACATAGTTTATTCTTGTAAACAACATCAACAAGTTTTGTATCTCAAGATGTTTAAGTTTTTCATATATGCAATGTGTTTAACATAAATTTAGACTTCAGGACCTAATTATCTCACTATGCCATCACAGTTTAGATGCCATAAAAATATTCAATAAGTTGTGGGGATATCTCAAGAGATAACTCTCAGTTCACTCCTCATAGTTCTTGAAGTAGTTGTTCTTTAAATAGCTAAGGTATAAGTTATGATCAAAACAACCTTTAATCAGACATTCTTCTCATAGAAAATATTAAATCCTAGAACATATTAAATCAAAATCAAAACATATGAAATCCAAAAACCTAAATTGAAATTAGAACAAATTAAATCCCTATTACTAAATCTTCCTATTAAGGATAAATTTTACTGGAAATATATAGAACAAAAGTCAAAATAAAATAGAAAACAACAGTGAGACTTAATTTTGCAATTCTTACTATGAGAGATTGGAAAGAAGTTCTTACTGTTTGGGAAAACCTTTGAGAGGATAAGAGAGCTGGGATTAGATATGGCTAAAATGATTCTAACCCAATTGTTACTTGCTTATGTATTGTGCATATGGACAATTTTCTTCCCATGTCAATCACTCTATAATTCTGCAAAAAAGCTTCCCTTATCAATTTTAGTATAATTTCTTCCCATATTAATTGCTCCAAGTTTTAGCAGAATTTCTTCCTATGTCACTCACTCCATAATTTTTGATCAATCCTTGTATATTCACGCTGGAAATGGCTCAGTTGTTGGGAATGGAATTGAGTGTGCTTGAGTTTGATTGTGATGATATGTGAATTCTTGTGGGCTGGTTGATTTTGTTGGGAAAGAGGACTCTAGTTTTTTAGGTTATCATGCTTCCACTTAGGTTGCCTCTGTTCAGATTTTGTGATTTTGAATAGATTGTGTGTTGCAAGTTGGAATTTCCCTTACTGGTCTTTTTGATGTTGTCATTTTGGAATTTGGGACTTAAAGTATGAAGTTTGCTTGCCTCTTGTTTTCAAGCACCTTCATAGTTCAAAATTTTACCTTTTTTTTTTGTTGCAAGAGTCACAACAACTTTCAAAGTCTTTTATCAAATTTTGTTGAATCTATTTATGTCATAATCTGAACGATGTGGTGTATAGAATTTTGCAATTCATAACAACTTCTCAAAATTGTTGCTTTGGATGTGATTTTCTACTGTTAGATATGAATTTTGCTACAATTCTTGTGGCACACAAAACCTTAAATTTTACTTCTATACATGTGGTGTTTTGTTTTTGAATTAGATAGTTTTAGATGTTGTTTTATCCAGTAAAGTATGGTCCAGTTGTTTTTACTACTTTGCATTATGGATGCACAGAATGTTCCTGTTTTCTTTTGTAGCAGATCTTTTTGTTCATAACTTTATGGTTTGGGCATGAAGGTTCTCATTAGACACGGGGCTGAAAATTAGAGGTAGATTTGCTACAAGGAGGATTCGGTTCACATTCTTTTTGAAAGGTCAAAGGCTTTAGCTGAAACTTTCTTTTTTTTTTTTTTGGCTGGAATGGAAATTTGTTCTTGGGAGCCTCTTGCGAGTGCTTGAGGAGGATTGCAATTTGATGTAATTTAATCTCTTTTTATTTTTTTTCTTTCTTTTTATTTTCCTTAAAGGAGATAAGTTAGCAATATTCCAAAAATATTTTAAGGGAAGCAAGTACTTCCTTATTTTTATTTGGCATGAGTACTCCTCACTTGTAAACCCATTTTGGTTTATAATATATCCTAAATCTATTCTAATTGAAAATTATTTGGCAATCATTTGTTAGCTTAAAAGTACCTCTTAGCCATTATTTCAAGCCACTTTTGCAACCACTATTTGGTTGTTAAATTATACACATTAGCAACCAATTGAAACTATTTCTCCAATCAGCATTTGGCTTCTAATAAGTATTATATTAACATCTGGTAACTACACTTTTGATCACTAAATCATAAAAAATGCAATAATTCTTGCGACAATATTAAAATTACTGCAACCAATTATTTTGTCGCTAAAATATACTCTTTAGCAATTATGTTTAATGGTCACAATGTGGTCGTTAAAACATGTTAAATAATACAACTATTGCAACTATCGAAAAATCATTGCAACTACCAATTTGGTTCATAAAGAATCAATTTTACCAACCGAAAGATGTGGTCTTTGTTTTCGTGCCTACAACAACCATGTTAATGCTACAATGATCACAAACTTTTACATTAATGAGTAAAAAATATGTCACTGATTATTCTACTTTACTAACCATTATGGGATGGTTGCTAAATATGTATTTTCAATGTTTAAGTTTATAACTTGTCACTGAGTACTTTTAATAGCAACTTTGTTGTGACCACCTGTGACTATCATTATTTTGGTCACTGTAAGTTTAGCCACCATTTTTTTACTTTTAGCAACTAATAACAATGATTGTTGAAACCATTTTTTGTTGTAGTGTGAGTCCATGAATTGCACCATATGAGAGATCCTGCAAGCTTCAGTTATAAGGTTAAATTCACCCCAAAATAAAGACACAAATTAAGTTTATGTTGTCATAAAAGAGGCAGAACAAGTGCAACGAATATTCATATAGTAAACCTATTGAAAACTCAAATTTTAGACTACCATTTATACAAATCATCAAACCAAATTACAAACTGGATGGTAATAAAGAGATCACTTCACTACCCTTCTATTCCTCTGTACTCGTTTTGGCAGATCTGTATAGAAAACATGTTTCAAGATAGAGATTAAAAGAAAAGTTGAATTAGGACTGACTAAGTGATCGAGTATGCTAAAATAGGGAACACAAAATAGAAAACGATAATCATAGTTAAAGCAATCATTTCTACTTCATGCACCTAATTATAAATCACATTATTCATGAACATTATATTCTTGAGAACTACGGAATTTTAACTATTAATTTCTACTTCATGCACCTAATGATAAATCACATTATTCATGAACATTATGTTCTTGAGAGCTACGGAATTGAGTTGCCACTTCCCCTTTCTTTGTATCATTGAAGACAAGATATAGTTTATTCTTATAAACAACATCAACAACAAGCTTTGTATCTCAAGATGTTAAGTTTTCATATATGCAATGTGTTGAACATAAATTTAGACTTCATGACCTGATTATCTCACCATGCCATCACAATTTAGATACCATAAAAATATTCAATGAGTTGTGGGGACATCTCAAGAGATAACTCTAAATTCACTCCTAAGAATTCTTGAAGTAGTTGTTCTTTAAATAGCTAAGTTATAAGTTATGATTAGAGAAACCTTTAATTAGACATTCTTCTCATAGAAAATATTAAATCCTAGAACATATTAAATCAAAATCAAAACTTATGAAATTTTAAAACCTAAATTGAAATCAAAATAAATTAAATCCTTGAAACTAAATCTTCCTATTAAGGATCAATTTTACCAGAAATATATAGAACAAAAGTCAAAATAAAATCGAAAACAACTGTAAGGCTTAATTCTACAATTCTTACTATGAGAGATTAGAGAGAAATTCTTACTGTTTGGGATTCAAACCCCTGATACTGTGGACAATGAGGGATCCTAACCCCCAACACCATAATTCATAGCCACATTCTCTAATCCTCTGAGTTATAGGCCCTATTGTGTCTCCATTGGATCTATTCTCAAGAGTACCCTCAAAAAAGGAGCATTTCCTCTCCCCAACCATTTTAAGTTCAGAAGACATGAAACCGCATTTATCTCAATAAGAACAATGCTGTTTTTGGTCTGAAGTAGAAGAGAAGAATGTCATTCTTAGGGTTTTGAAGAAGACACCCTTTTGATTTGTCATCTTGGCAATCTTTTAGGTGGTCAAGCTAGCCATGGTGGCCAAACTTCTAAGTGGCTACTGACTACTTATATAGACCGACTTGATGAGCTACCAAGCAATTGCTAGCCGTTAGACATATTGGTTTGGTGATCTTCTAGGTAGCCAAGGCCGGAGGCCTTCCAACTAGATTTGGCCATGCGGCTACCATGGCTAGCCTCATCATGGAAGTTTGCTAGGGGGAATGACTTTCCCCTTTTTCCTTCTTTTTTTTTTCTCTCGCTTTTAATTTTCCCTTTTAATCTCATTCTATTTTTATTTTTTATTCTCACTTTTAATTTATATATTTCTTAATTTATGTATAAATTTAATTAATCATTTTAAGTATGTAAGTTAAAATTATATTATTAATATGATAATTAGATTTTTTAATTAGTAAATAATTACAAATTATATGTAAATATATATATATAAATATGTGTATATATCATAAATTCTAAATCATATTGCGAATTAAGCAATAAAAAATACAAAATAAAACAACTAGCATTTTCACTTAAATATGTTAGCTAATGTTCTCACCAACAATGCAAAAGTCCTAAATGAGCACACTTCTACAATACCACATCAGCTTTTTCCGACAAATTTAATAAATTGACTAGTTTTGGTTTTTATTTATGCTACTTAAGGTAGCAAGTGATCTATAGGTATTTAAGACATCGACTTCGGCTAGTAAAAGACTGATGAGGGACTTCAAGAGGTTGTAGCAAGACCCACCTATAGGTATTAGTGGGGGCACCGCAAGACATAATATTATGCTTTGGAATGCAGTTATATTTGGGTGAGTTCATGATTTGTTACACATTAGGCGTGAATTTTCTGGTATATAATTGCATTTATTGGTTGGTTTATTTATTTTATCCTATGCCAACTTTCAAGTCTAGTTGGATAAGCCATTTTGTGGTTTCTTTTATTGTGTGGATTGTAGTCCTAATGATACGCCATGGGATGGAGGTGACTTATGCTTGTCCTCGACATTCTTTTCTTGTGTGGATTGTAGTCCTGATGAAACACCATGGGATGGAGGTGGGATGGAGGTGAGTTATCCTTGTCCACGACATTCTTTGCTTGTGTGGATTGTAGTTTTGATGATACACCATGGGATGGCGGTGAGTTATGCTTGTCCTCTACATTCATTGAAATTTAGCTTTTTAGTTTATGACAAGCTATACTTACATACATCCTTTTCCTTATATATCTCATTTCCCTTTGTTGTTCTTATAAACTAAAACATGCTTTGTTGATCACACTTTTTGGAATGTAACGTTCCTTTGTGTGCAACATATCTTGAGAAGCTATTGCTATGTGGTATTTTAGATGTTTCCATGAATTAGATAATTAGATACCATATGTTTAATACTTAATGGTTGGCTCGACGAATCTTATGATAATCTTTTATTCTTCATATGTAGTCTATACTAAACTAATTGATTCCAATGTCCTAAAACAAAAATATTGATGTTTATCAAGCATCCATATTCTACTACCTATGATGGTAAGTTTTGTTAAACACATAATTTTAGTTTAAGAAGTTATTTCTCAAGTATGTCACAATGGATGCTTGGTGTCTGTCATAATCCCAAGGGATTGTATTTCTTTTAGGACACTATTACTTTGATGACTTTTTGCTATGTCTTGCTTTCTGTTGATCACTCTTTTGAATTTACATTAGGAATGTAAATTTACATTACAGTAAAAAAGGTTAATGGCTCTAAACTCTTTTCCAAATCAATGCCCTATAATTGAGCTTATTTAAATCCCTACAGAAAATGGTCTATTAGTCAAATCATGTTGTATAGAATTGGACAATTTCTGATATTGTCCTATCACAAAGGTCTTCTTTTCGTTGTGAGTATAGTTTTTTGGGGCTAGGACTTTGTGATTGTGCAAACTTGCCTTAAATTTTTCAAAATTTGCTCAAAAAGCAAACTATTTCTATTTTCATAATGTTGCACACATGGATCTAACATAACAAAATATTCACGTTGAATAGTTGTCGCTTTGCCTTTGATTTTGAATTTTTGAAAGAGATTTGACAATGGTGGAGCAGGATGCTTGGACATTCTCTAGAAGCACATGTACACATGCATGCTTCTTTTCATCATACAAAAATTTTACAGAAAAATAAACAATATCTTGGGATAGAGATCTATGTGCTAATTCTGCTGTTATTACTTTTTCTTTTACTTTTTAAAATCACATCTTACTTGCAGTAGTTTTGTACTCTTCACTGCAATTTGCATTTTATCGAGTGAGATAGATAGCATCCAACTACCTGCTACATTATAAAAATGCACCCCCTTCCCCCGCTCCCCTAAGCCGAAAAAGCCAAAAAAAAAAATTGGAAGAAAAATAAAAAAGAAAGAAGAAAGAAAAGGTGGTGCAGAGCTATGTGTATAAGTATCTTTTCAACGTATAACCTCTATGCAAAAGGAGTATCCATTTGTCTTTAGGTTGTACTGGCCCTAAATATCTTATGTGATTTAAAAAGTTTTCACTTGCATCTTATTAATTATTCATAATAATGGGCAACTTAAATTCCATTGCCATGCTTTAAGTGTGACAGGGACGTTCAAATTAACCCTACAATTTGTGAAAGATTATCCAAACAAGTCACAAATAGTTCGATTTATTTCTAGATGTTTCATCCAAATTGTATATCTTTTAAAATTAAATTTAATAAATTTTAAGATAAATAAAAAATTTTAAATTAATAACTAGTATATTATTTTTTACACATCACTCTTCAATTGAACAAAATTAATATGTCTACATAATAATAATAATAATAATAATAATAATAATAATAATAATAATAATAGTGATTCCTATTTTAAATTCAAACATATATGATTCTTATGTTGTCAACTATAAGTAAATTTTAATTGTATGATCGTATAAAACAAAATAAAATTAATATTGTATATGATTTAATTAAATCTTGCCTACGTCACACCACAAAATTAGTGATGAGTGGTGGTATGACATGACCTTTAGATATTTGCATAAACACGATCTTTGGTTAGAACCTCCAGTATAATATAACCTTAGGCAGCCCCTACTTGACTTTTTAGAATTAGGTCCAGAACAGCATCGGTCAAAACTAAATCAACCTAAAAAGACCTTAATAACAATACATTAATAACAAAATCAGCCCTATAAGTCTGTTTCAATAAATTGGCAATGCTCAGTTAATAAAGTCCAATAATTGCTTCGGTGGTTGCAATAGTCACAACAAAAATTAAGAAAATGTGTTGTGTTGATTAAACTAACAATTATTTATAATATCAAAAAATATTGAATATTAATTAATACCTACTACAAATGAAAGTTCTATGTGTTCACTAAGAACTTCCCATAAAAATGGAAAAAAGAAACACAATAATATAAATTGATGAAATTCAAAATTAATAAGTCATATATACCATAAGTTTTATGAAACTACTAAATACTCTTCACACACACACACACACACACGTAGTATTTTAGTCAAGGAAAAATCAATCTCAAGTTATCTCCTCAATCTTCATTGGAAAACCACCCTTCATTTTAGCTGTAAAGTCCGTTACGCATACTGGCTTCGCTCCTTCCACCACCATCAGCACCACCCTAAACTGCCGTAATATGCCCACGACCACTCTTCATTTGAATGAAAGCCATTTCTTTCCCCAGAAAAAATCTTCACCTGGCCTAAAACACCAGATAAGTATACGAATCCCTATTAACAAAACTCCACTTCTCAGCCACCGCCTCCCTCTGCAACCACCACGTAGAGCAGAACTCCACCCAACTTTTGGCCCACACATTCTCAACCCTGCCCATGGCATAGGGATGATAGCTCACCCTTATACCTTTCTTCACTATTATCCCATCAAGCAAAAGATCATCACCTATAGGCTATAACTTCTTTGGTGTCCACAGGAATGAGTGGATTAAGCCTCATGCTTTCACGAAGTGAAGCGTGACTATAAACCATATCCTTCATTTCATCATAAGCTGATGCAGCTTCTAAATTTTCTTTGATCTCTCTCAGTATCTCTTTTTCCACTTTTGGATTATTCAAAAGCAACTAGAAAAACCATGTCAATGCAATAAAGGTTGTGTCACGGCCTGCCAAAATGTAGCTTATCACTATATCAGTGACAAAATCTTCATCTGAATGGCAAGAATCTTGAGAGAAGATCATCATGGGCTGAACCATGGATGATTCTCTTTTAACCCTAATTATTTCTTCCCCAAATTATCAAATTTCGTAGATAGCATTCTTGAGCTAGTTTTTTGATACAATGTTGAGAGCCCTCTAGATTTTCCAGAAATAAGGAATAAATGAGCTGAACCTTTCATTGGAAAGTTTCATAGCTTTTTCCAATGTGAGAGCAAATTTCTCCTGTGGCAAAGATGGTGACAAATATCCCAGATCATACCCGAATGCGATCTTGCAAATGTTATCAAAAGCAAATCTTTGAAGAATTTCTTGAAAGTCGAGCATAGTTTTATTGGCTACGGAGCTTTGAGGATTTGTATGAGGCGATCTGATAGTTGTAATCCACTACAATTTCCATGAATTTTTGAAGTGATTTGGTGTTGAACTCGTGGCTTGACATCTGTCTCTGGAATTTCCACTTGCCAATAGAGTTGAAAATGCCATCACCAAGAAAGCTTCTCAAAGTGCTTTTGAAGAAGTCCCCTTTCTCGTAGTTGTGGAATTGGGACTTCAGAATATGCTGCACATTGGCAGCATTGGCCATGATGACAATGCGCAGGCCGAAGGTGCTTTGGAGTGGGAAAGTAAGTCTAGGAATGGATGTCACAATCTCTGATGTCCATTGAACAAATCTCTCTATTTTTCAAGATTGTGAAGAATGAACCAAAAATTGGGTAAGATTTTGGTAGCTTTGTGGGACTTGAAATAAACAGGATTTTCCATAAAACTGTCAGTTTGGCTAAGATGAAGAAAAATAAAGGAAAAACTATGCAGAAGATAACTGAGATTGAGAGGCAGAGATTAGGCATTTTCATGCGGGGAAAATCGAGAACTTTATTGGGTAGATATGAATATGTGGCTAAGAATTTGGACAGGGAAGGTGGGTATTTATAATTCTTTAATTTTCAGGAAGCTGGAATACAAAAATAGGATAAATAGTGTATTTATGAAAAGAAAAGGGAAAAAAAAGTCTCTTGCAAAATCACGCAAAAATGTATAAATGAATAATTATAACGTGGCATAGGGGAAAATAAAGAACGTGTTTTAGGGTATGAGTGCTTGTGATTTTATTTTTTATTTTTTATTTTTTATTATTGAAAGAAAATAGCAAGATTTTTGTACTTAAAAGTAAAAAAAAAAATTATTTATAAGGTTGTGTTTGGTTGTGAAATAGAAGTGTAATTATTATAGCTAATGTGGCATGTGAAAGTTATAAGATATTGTTCAATTATTAGATTATTTTTGAGAAAAACTTGTGAGGTGGTGATTGTTTGTGATTTGTTTTGTCAATTTTCATTCTTGAGAGAGAATAGTGAGATTTTTGTGTTTAAAAGTAGAAAATTTATTTATAAGGGTGTGATTGGTTGTGAAGTAAAAGTATAATAATTATGGTTGATGTGACATGTAAACGTTATGACTTGTTGTTCAGTTGTGAGATTGTTTTTGAAAAAAACTTGTGAGGTGATGATTGCTTATGATTCCGTTTTCCAATTTTCATTCCATTCCTAAGAGAAAATAGTGAGATTTTTGTGTTTAAGAGTAGAAAATTTATTTATGAGGGTGTGATAGGTTGTAAAGTAAAAGTATAATGATTACAATTAATGTGACATAGAAAAGTTATGAGATGATGCTTGGTTGTGAGATTATTTTTGAAAAAAACTTGAGCAGTGATGATTGTTGTAAGATTTTTTGTAAGAAAAAATTTTGATATGGTAATTGATTGTGAGTCACAAGACAAAATGTTGTGTATGTAATAAATATTATATAGTAATTTATATATAGTTTTTATTAGAATAAAGTAAAATTAATACAATAAACTTTAGAATATCCTATACTAAATGTTAAAATATAATAATGAATTCATGAAATAATTCAATTAATTAAATTAAAAAATTTTATTTAAATATTAAAATATATGTGTAAATATAAATAATTTTATTTAAAAAATAAAATGTTAAGTTTAAATATAATTATACATTATGACAATAATTTTATTTATATATTAAAATATTACATGTAAATACAATTATAAATTATGAAAATAATTTTATCTATATATTAAAATAAACATGTAAATATAATTATATATTAATTTTATTGAAATATTAAAATATTCATAAAATGCAATAATTATGATGTTGAATCTCGTATAATGGGCTCCTGGATCTCGACCTGATGGCTCTAATTGACTAGAAAGATGAAACTTTGAAAACGTAGGCTGGATCATGCAGCCATGGAACAAACGTCAAGTTAGCCAAGAGGAACTTTGGCTAAGACCCTCAGATGATTAAGTCAGTATATCGACCTAGAAGTAATTAGACAGAGCAATAGTTCAAATAGTGTACGAAGGCTTATCGTTTCTTCTAAAGGATGAGGTATTTATAGTGTTTACTTAATAATAAAAAGATGAGTTTATCCTTGCTATATTTCAGAAATTGTTCCCATGAGTAAGGGCAACTTAGGTCTTTCCAACCTAAGCCAAAGCTTTACACATGGCTAACCAACCAGAGAGGGGGTCCATACTGCCATTAATGCAAAGGTGATAGCCATCAAGCCAATTAATACGGCCAGTCTAGTGCTTAAGGTACATTTAATGCGAATGCGATAAGTGGCAAAGGCTGCCATTAATGTTTTTGTCTTGTTGACATCAACCTCTAGGTTGGGAAATTCGACCTCTAAGGTCAAAATGAAAGTATCTGCACCACCAAAATGCTTCATTGGGCCTGTTATTAGGTTTTGGGCCTATCCATACATAAGTATCCCTCACTCTATAGTTCAACCACAATGTGGTCAGAGTTAGAAGTAGCTTGATGAAATTGTGGTTGGTAAATGGAAGCATTGGAGCAGGAAAAGAAATTTTGAATCTTGACCAGGATAATGAATAGCAGGAGCTATTATAGGTGGTTACACAAATATTTATGTAGAGGTGATCGGCCATTACATAATTATTAGCCGGTTGCTGGGCAATTTAGCCAGTTGTCATTCTTGGCTCACCTATAAACAGTTGATTTTACCATTTATTTTCTGCTTTTACCGTAACATATTGAGGTTAAGTAGTGAAGATTTGTGGTTAATATTTGAGCAATCTTTAGCCCTTATGTTTTTGCATGCAGTTTTCATAAGTCTTTCTCCCTTGCCATTTCAATTTTCCTATAAATTTGTTCTCATAGTATGTTGAGTTCAAGTTTTGATTCTGAAACCACACATTCAATAGATACCTCGACCAGCAGGGAAGATCCAAGTGACTTGTCAAGTAGGTAATCTGGATCTCTGAACTAGCCTGATTTTGACATAATGGATGGGGAATTGGGAATGGATGAGGGGGTGGTCTTTTTAACCCTGTTGTCGATGAAGTTGGGCATTTTGAACCTGTGGTCAAAGAGATAGTGCCCTTAGAAGAAGTAGGTGAAACTCCCAAGTCGAAGGATAGGTTATTTACAACTAGCCATTATAGCAAAATTATGTCAGAAATATCATCAAACGACCTCATATCTATTAGGGGGAAATACCATATTCCCAAAGAGTTTATGTTAGTGTAACCTAGGGCTACGGATTGAATGCATACTTCTTTAGAGGGATGTATAATTGGTTTTGAGGATACAATGAAATGTGCTCTTAGGTTTCCTTTAGCTGGCCCTATAGTTGACCTACTAAGGGGTCTCCAAGTCTGCATAACTCGGCTTCTCCCCAACTACTTCTCCCTTATGTGTGGCTTTATCATTTTAAAGGCCATTTTCAACTAGCCTTATTTATGGGGTAACTTTAGCCACCTATTTCATTTGCCAATATCTTAGAAGTCAAGTCAGATTAAGGAGTTGGGATTTTACTATATAATAACTTGACCTCATAGAAAAATCTTTAGAACCCTATCATCCTCCCATGGCTAAAAGTGGAATAAGAGGTACTTTTACGTTTAATCCCAAGGCAGGGTCGATCTTAATATTCCAAGAGGGTGAATGATAAGCAGGGTCAAGATGAACACTGATGAGAACCTATCCCGAAACAACATTTTTGTTCAAGATCTCTTTGAATTGGGTGAAATGGATGTCTCTATATTTATAGGGATGAGGAATTTAGTTCCAGTAGGATTGTTAATCGTCGAGTTGAGGTTGCATGCTAATGCCTGTCTAGGTAGAAACTAACTTTTGTATTTTATCTAATTTATTATTTTTTATTATTATTTTTCTAATCAAAATTTATTTATTTTGCAGCTTAAGCAATTATGAATTGTGTAAGGCAGATCGCAATGTGAAAACAACAACAGGTGTTAGAGCCCAATAAGGCTAATGCTGCCTATTGGATGGCTGCCTAACCAGCAGCTAAGGTCGACAAAGTAACACCAGGAAGTCCTGTTGGGGCAAGCACAGGAGTGGCGAGTAATCCATCTCCCTAATAGAAGAGAAAAGTTATTCAAGTCACAGTGCAAATTGTGCCAATGAAGATTGTGGTCAAGAAGAGAAAGAAAAAGATTGGCAAAACCAACGAGACTGCTTACACTACTCTTGTACTTGAGTGTCTATGCAATTTTTTGATGTTTCCCAAGCTACAATTTGGTGAGAAAATGGGGATGTCAAACACTGCGACAATGATGGCTATAGGTTCGACATTAGTGTCACCTTAACCATTTTGATAGCTGGTCTACTCTAGAAAAACCAAGTCGAGATATTTAGCTACGAGCAACTTAACGCTTTGAAAGCTTTTGCCTACCATGCAAACATGATAAATGTTTCTTGTCAAATTCTCATATGTATTATTGCAAGATTAATGGCCTTATAAATTGTTCAATATTTTGCAGGTTGCGCAATGGGTGTACAACCTCCATCAGAGGTAAGAACTATGTCAGACCAACTATCTACAATTGCAAACGAAAATGTGACAAGTTGGATAAAGAGCAAAATTACCTTATTGAAACCAAGGTCAATTCCCTTAGTGTTAGGACTGGTTGAATTGACCAAGTAGCTTGAAGAAAAGATACTAAACTATTATCTGCCGTTCAAGGCAAGAACCAAGCCAAGGAGCAACTGAAGAAAATGATCAATTGTCTTCAAGAGGCCTTTAAGTTAGATTGAGCACAGAGATATGAAAATACCTTATGATATACCAAGGCTGAGTTTTTTAATGTGTTTCCTGGAATTTGAAAGGAGGCTATGCAATTATGCTTTGCTCAGCTTTTACCAACATGAGTGTGACAATCAGCATGGACGATGCCAAGGAGGCATTCGATTGCATAGTGAAACAGCTTGAGTTCCTTAGCTATGAATTTCAAGCAAAGGATAAAGCATGCCTCAATATGATGAAGAATAAGGGCCTTAAGGTCATCAATGAGAATGCTCCTCTTGAAGAAACTACTATAACTATTGTTTCTCCTCTTTTGTAGGTCATTGCGGTGGGTGAAAAATTTGGTTTTGCTGGCGAATTCGCCTTTGCTGGAGAATTTGCTTTGGAGATAAAGAATAATTAAGTAAATGTAGCAAGTTTCTTCCCCATCGATGGTTGTTAGTTTTTAATTGAGGAGGTTGGGCCCTCACAACATACTAGAGCACCTCAAGTTGGTCCTAAGCAAGAGATCAAAGAACCACCTCTAGGTGTAGGCCTTTACACAAAAGACAAGCTATCTTAAACTATCAATGAAGTGGTAGGCCAGGCCTTTACTTGAGCAAGAGAGGGTGCAAAGTTTGGTTAAATGGTCTTAGATCAGTGTATCTTTCTTGGTTTTTAGATAATGTATAGCCCTAATAGGCTGTTGAACAATGTATGGATGTCTTACAAAATTTTAGAATGGAAGTTGTTTTATGATTGCTTGAAATCCTATGTTTTTAGTCAAAGTTAACCTTGTTATCTAGTTTTTTATTTTTACTTTTATTTTTTTGCTTTTTTGCTTGCTTCCTTTTGCAACAGCATAACTTAAATCATATGCCACTCTTAAAAAATTTGAATAGGTTATAAATAGATTTTGATCATGTGACAACGAGGACAACTTGATGGTTCTTAAGACTAAATTTGATCATGCAATGGTGGGGTCGACTCGATTATTATTTATCAATAGGATTATCAATAATTTGATTGCTTGTACCCATGCTTGATAACCTTATGGGCTAATGTGTGACCTCCTGAGTGGTATCCATAAATGCCAGCATGGATCTGTTATAGGATTTCTTATCCTTGGTTGGGCATCAAGCGATTTAGTAAGGACCTTGAAATAAACCTTCGATACAACTGGCCAAACTCATCTAAAGCAAATTTTGCTAAGTGTGTCCGCATCCTACAGGCATCTAATTTATCCAACAGTAGTTTTCCCATTGCGAGATAAGACTTGATTTGATCAATCTAACTTTAGCCTACCTCATTAATAATGAAAATCTGATTTTGATAGAGGTCAGTAACAGTAGACTTATTTGAGACTAAAAAGATGATAGACTATTCCTTGGCGCCCTTTATTGAGCTAGCGAAATTGGAGAGTGTATTTACCATTTTATTTTCTAACCTGGAGAGATGACTTAGTGTGAAATTTTTCAACTGTTGTTCAAGTTTTTTTACCTCCACCAGGTAAGTGTTTATGGTTGTTTTCCTTGCTTTGAAGTTTCCCCCAAATTGTTCCGCAATAAAAAAGGAGTCTATGATACCTGTCAAATTCTCAACCCCCCTACCAAGAGCCATTTTCATCCTTACAATGAGATATTCACATTCTGCTTCATTGTTTGTGATTGGGTAGTTGAGTTGGATGATAAAATCATACTCTTCAGCTTGAGGGGAACATAAGGATATACTTGCACTGCTACCTGTGCTTATAGCTAACACATTGACATGTAAGGACCAGACTTCTTATTCTTACACAACTATTACGAGAAGCTAGACATACGCTGCCATAAAGTCAGCTAGTACTTGAGCTTTGATAGAGATACAAGGTTGAAACTTAACATAAAATTCCCCCAATTTAATGGCCCATTTTGTTAGTCTCCCTAATGTGTTGGGCTTACAGAGTGCCAACTCCAATAGTTGATTTGTTAGAACAATGATCGTGCGTGACAAGAAATAGGGTCTCAACTTTCGCACTGGTGTGATCAGAGCAAGTGCAAAATTTTTGATCTCTATGTAGTTATGTTCAAGACCCTACAAAACCTTACTAATGTAATATACTGCCTTATATGAGACTTGCTAAGCTGATACCAAAACTAAATGGACTGCTGCAGTCAAAACTGCCAAGTATAAACTCAGTACTTTTTCGACTGTAAACTTTACAAGTAATGGCGGCTTGTTAGGTACTATTTAGGTTTAACTAGGGCTTGATCAGATTTTTCTGTCCACTAAAATTTCCTTACATTCATGAGGACTTGAAAGAAAGGCAAACTTTTGGATGCTAGCCAAGTAATAAATCGACCAAGAACAATAATCCTTTCGACTAGTTTTTGTACATCTCTTATTGTCTTTAGCAGTAGGATATCTTGAATTACTTGGATTTTCTAGGGATTAGCCTCAATACCTCTCTAGTTGACCGTGTAACCCATGAATTTTCCACCTTTAACACCGAATGTGCACTTGTTTGGATTAGGCTTCACATCAAATGCTCTTAAAATTGAAAATGTGTGGTCGAGGTTGGCTAAAAGACCTGATTCTCTTTCTATTTTAATGATCATATTATCTACATAGACTTTCATACATCAATTAATCTCATTCTTAAACATGATGTTGACCAGTCATTAGTATGTTGCATCAACTTTCTTTAGTCCAAACGGTATAACTAGAAAAAATATACACTATTTGGAACCATAAAAGCAGTTTTATCCCTATCTTCAGATGCCATGAAGATTTGATAGTAACCTTGAAAGGCACCCAACATGCTTTGGAGGTTGCAAACCATAGTTGAATCAACTAACATATCTATGCAATGTAGTAGATATGGGTCTTTAAGGCATGCTTTATTAAGATTAGTAAAATTATTAAACATTCTCCACCTATCATCATTCTTAGGAGCAATGACTAAATCACTTAACTAGCTAGGATACTGTATTTCCACTATGTAGCCTGCCTCTAAAAGCTTGTTGACCTCATTCTCGATTATTTGGGTTCTCTCAACATTAAAAGTTTTGGTCTTCTATCTGATCGACTTAAAGGATGGATCAATGTTAAGGTAGTGGACAATGACCTAGGGGTCGATCCCTTGGAGGTTGGTTGCTTTCATGCAAAAACATCAATATTCTTCTCAAGAAAATCAACCAACATGCATTACATATTATGTCCCAAACTTATTCCTATCTTTGTTGTTTTGTTGGGGTCGTCAGGTTTGAGTTCTATTATTCTAAACTCTTCAATAGGCTCAAATTTGTTGTCTTCCCTTTTTCTATTCTTGGTAGCTTATCCCTCCTCAGGTTCCATTACAAGGATGTCCCTAAGGGTTTTAGTTTTGGTCGAGCTTTTTGTTCATTAAATTTAATTGAAATAATGTAACAATGCCATACTTCTTTTATGTTACACAAAAACTCCTCTATGCCAGCTGTTGTCGAGAATTTGACCTTATATGATAAGTGGATATTATTGCTCGAAAATTATTGAGTGTTGCTCTCCCAATGATGGTGTTGTAAGTAAAAGGTACATTAATAACAAGGTAGTTGATCATGAGGGAGCACTTTATGGGTGCTTCTCCAAAGGATGTGGATAAATTTATAGATCCAACGGACATAATCTCCAATCCACCAAAACCAACCAGGAGCATTGGGATAGGCTCAAACTTTAGCTTGCCAAGCTTCATTTTGTCTAAAGTAGACAAGAAAATGATGTTTGCAAAGCTATCATTGTTGATCAAGATCTTCCTAAGCTCACATCTGCTATTTCGACGGACACCATCAAAGGGCAATCCAACTTGCTCTCTGAGCCATAACCTCCCACATTAGTGAGGTAGGAATTTGAGAAAGATATGGGGTCCGCACTCACAAAAAATTGATAGACTAGCCCAGCCTACTTTGACTTATTAGATTTAAGATGTCTCTGTGCCTCCCTTCTTGTTGATTTGGAGTCCCTTCTTGTTAGTCCTCTTGCAATTATAAAAATGACACCTCTCATGGGGGCCGGTCATCTTCAACTTTCTATTTCCCTTTATTTTCTTTTTGTAGGCTAACCGACTGTTCTCTACAGGGAGTCTAGTTGGTTTGAGCCATTGCTTGCAAGGCTTTCTAATCAATGTATTTTTTGAGGTGGCCTTGTCAAATAAGTTGCTCAATTTTTTCCTAGATCTTGAAGTAATCCTCTGTGTCATGGTCCTTTTGTCGATGAAAATGGTAATATTTCTTGGATTCTTCATAGCTTTTGTCTCGTTCAGCTTTCTTGGTCTTTTCAACAAGTTATCATGTTGTATAGTGAATAAGACCTCCTTCTTAAGAGCGTTGAGTGGAGCATAGTTGTGAAAACATTTTATTGGAGATGGTGGCCTTTCTTATAGTACCTATTACCCTTGTCTTTAAACTTCTTTTTGTTAACTTCTACTCCATCATATTTGATCTTATTTATCTCCCACTAGGTCATGCATCTTTCTGCTAGGTCAAGAAGCTCTTCCATTATTCCTGGTTGTTCTCTAACTAGACCGTTAGCACACTCCTTATGCCATAGTCCCAAGAATAAAATGCCAATCAAAAATTCAATCATAGGGTTGTCAATTTTTAAAACTGTAGTGTTGAATTTTGAGAAAAAGTTTTGCAAAGATTCTCCCTCATTCTATTTTATCGTGTGGAGGAGAACATGTCGCAGGTTTGCTTTTCACCTATTGGCAAATTGGTGAAAGAATTTGTTTCAAAGCTAATCATAAGAAAATATGGATATGGGCTCAAGCTTGATGAACCATTCCAATACCACCCCTTAAAAAGTGGTAACCAACACTTTTGCATGTATGTGGTCGCCATGGCCATGTCATTGTATCATGTGTTCAAATTGTAGAGATGCTCATTGGGGTAAATTGACCCATCATATCATGGTAATCCAATTGGAATTTTTGCATCAATCACAATGCATTAGTCAATGATTTCCTGAATAAATGGAGATTTTCTCCCCCGTCCAAATTTAGGGGCATTGTTAAGTGTCATCTCCATATTTCTCCTCAAGATTTCTTTCAATCGCCGGTTGAGTTGCTGAACTTGGTGTGAAACTTTCTCCCACTTGTCTTTATCAACTCTGGACAAGTCTCTATTAGGCTAAGGTCTTTGGCGTTCGACCCTCTTGTGCTGTTAGGCACGATTGGGTCAAACAAGTGTTTTGTTGAATTTGCTACTTTCTCTTGTGGTTGATAGCGTGCTTCATCATGAGAAAATTAACCAGGACTCAAATCTCATCTACTATTGTTGTGACGAGTTTCATTTCTTGTTTTGTCCTTCCATGGTGGTTGCTTCCCTTAGTGCGAGGTATTTAATGAAATGCTAGTGGCAGCAATTGGTTGATTTTGTGTCTTTGCAAAGCGATAGATAAATGTGTAGAAAGTTGGGTGAAAATCTAATCACTGATCTTTTGCATGAGTTGAGGAATGGTCAACGTGACCACCTACTTCGGCTAAGAACTAGGACCCTCAACTTGTTAGTTCGGTTAAGTCTGCGGTAGTAGGGGTGGAGGCGGTGGTGATCTATGGTCACTTTATCTCTCATACGTATCTCACCTAATGCTGATCACATTCGACTATAAGTTCCACATTACACAAACGGCGACAAATGATGATGTTGAATCTCGTATAATAGGCTCCTAAATCTCAACTTGATGGGGCCAATCGACTAGAAAGATGAAACTTTGAAGATGTGGGCTGGCTCCTATAGCCAAGCAACAAAAGTTAGGCTAGCTAATAGGGTCCTCAGTTAAGACCCTTCAATGATTAAGTCAGTATATCAACTTAGAAGTAATTGGACACACTAACAGTTTAAAGAGTATATGAAGGCTTACCATTGCTTCTGAAGGATGAGTATTTATAGTGTTCACTTAGTAACAAAAAGACGAGTTTATTCTTGTTATATGTTAGACGTTGTTCCCATGAGTATGGGCAATTTAAGTTTTTCTGACCTAAGCCATAGCTTTACACATGGCTAATCAGTTAGAGCGGAGATCCACATTATCATGGATGCAGAGGTAATGCATCATCAAGCAAATTACTGTAGACAATCGAGTGATTGAGGCACATTTAATGCGGATACAGTGGGTTGCAAAAGCTACCATTAATGTTCTTGTCTTACTCACATCGACCTCTAGGTTGGGAAATTCGACGTCTAAAGTCAAAATGGGAGTATCTGCAATACAAGATGCTTTACTAGGTCTGTTATTAGGTTTTGGGCCTGTTGGGCCTACCCATATCAATAATATATTATAAAAATATTTTTATTTTAATATTAAAATATTACATATAAATATAATTATATAGTATGAAAATAATTTTATTTAAATATTAAAATAGTACATGTAAATATAATTATATACTATGAAAATAATTTTTATTTAAATTATTAAAGCATTACATGCAAAAACAAATATATATTATGAATTTAATTTTATTTAAACATTAAAATGTTACATGCAAATATAATAATATATTATAAAAATAATTTTATTTATATATTAAAATATTATGCATAAATATAAAATATTATGTATAAATATAATATGAAATAATTTTATTTAAATATTAATATATATATATATATGTAAATATAATTTTTGAAGAGAATCGTGAAAAACTATGGAGAATAAGAAGAGAGACAGATGACTTTTTCAGAAGGAGACAAAGGCCTTTTGTGAGAGGGAGATAGGGACAGCTCTTTTTTATGAGGCGTGATTATGAGGTATATTTATGAGGTCAGAAAGAACTCTCACATCCTTAAGGCCATGTTTGGTTTTATTTTCAAAGTTTATTTTCATATTTTTTATTATTCTATAAATAAAATATTTTATTTTTTACACGTTTTCACTCAATATTATTTTTATTTTTATTTTCAAAATATACTTTCCAATAACCTATATGTCTTCTTCTAATAACCTATATATTTTCTCTTTTTATTCCGTTATTTTTATCTTTCTCCACCTTCAATTTATTAAAATCAATATAATTATTATTTTTTCAATAATATATCTAAATATAAATTTATTTTTAATTTATTTCTACTAATTAATTTTTTAAATCTTAAAAATAATGAAAATAAAAATAAAACCAAATGCGCCCTCCGCTTTTCTATTCTGGCGAAGGCAAGATGGTGATGTCCTCCTCATGGTTGGCAAAGAAAGGCCTTCTAGAATCTACGACATTGCGCGAAAGCTTCTAAAGGAAAACGTGAGTGGTGTCGTATTTATATAATTTCCAATAAATAGATTATAGATTATAATTAGCATGTTTTCAGTGTTATGCATAAATTTAATAATTATAATTAAAGTTATAATTTATAAGATATAATTCATGAAACTTAGTTGAATAGAAAAAAATGAAATGTGTAAATACAAATTCATTTTACTTTGATGTAAATCGGCTCATACGTAATATTTCTGTATTTTTAGTTATTTCAAAAATTTAATTACATGTAAGAATTTCTCATAAAATAAAAATACTTAGTATTATATTTATAATATCTATAAAAATATTATTATGCAAATTATAGCTAAAATTAAGTTAAATAAATTTTTAAATTTAAAATTGTTACCTAGTGCAACCTACCAATTAAAAATTAATTTGTTTCAAAATATTACCTACTGCAGCGTGCAAATTAAAAACTAATATTTATCCAATTGAAATATTCATCAAGCAAAAATCAAGTACTTAATATATTTTATTAAATGTTTATTCTCGTTTGCTTATTTTGATATTGTATAATAGATATACATTCAAATTTAATTTCAATATTTGATTAATTTTTAGAATCCTTTAATACAATTAGTGCTCAACATGCATTTAAAGCCATACAATGCTTGTGCACCAAAGCCTTGAGGAGTGATATGTTTTCCAGCCCAAATTGAAAATAAATTGTAGTTTATCAAATAAGATAATCATACCAAGCAAATAATCAAGACTATATAATAAATTATTTAAAATATACAAACAAATATTATATAAGATATACAATAATATACTATTTATTATAATCATGCATGTCATGCATAATCCAAATACACCAAACAAACGAGCTCTTAAAATATTAAAAACATATCATTTAGGTCGGCAACCAATTAAATATCAATTTTGTAAATTTATACATATATATGAACAACAAAAGTCTGTTCGAGGCACATTATGTGGGAAATTATGCCATTAAATATCGTTTCTAGCATTTTGGTTTATAATATAGGCTAAAGTTAAAAAGTGACGTTAAATGCAAAAAGTACTTTATGATATTTTCCCTTTTAACAGACAACTCTCAAATATTTCAGTAGTAAGGAATGGTCCTGTTTCATCCAATTCCGCCCATTTCACTATTTGATAAGAAAGCATACGTGTCCTTATATCCTAATTTCTAAAGCAAAAAATAAAATTAACATAAAATGAGAAAAAGTCTCATATCAGACAATTAGTTAAAATAAATTACCTTTCTCAAAAAAAAAAAAAAAGGAGCGAAAATTTCACTAAATGCACTACACTTGTTAATCATATTTTCTCCATTAATTTTGCTATCAGCAAAATTTTACTATATCTTTTTTATGTAATATTAAATAAAAAAATATTATGAAATCAAATAAAAACCATGTCTATCAAGAATCATTCATGAAAACTATGGCTTGTTCTCCTATATTTTAAGTAAATTGTAGAAAAAAATTTTGAGAGAATAAATTTTTGAGAGAAAATTTGGAGAATTTGCCAAAAGTTTCTTTTTGTTTTGGAAAAACAAGAAAAATAATTTGAGAATGACCTTTCTGTTTCTTTATATTTTGGGGAAAAATAAATTTTACTATTGATGTCAAATCAGTTGCTTTTTTATTAGATTTGTAGAATAAAAGTGATTTTTTAATGTAATATCTGTATGCATATTTATAGTTGGATGATGTATATATATGTATATTTGTAATAATAGAAATATGGTGTAATGAAATGATGTACAATTAATTTATTTCATTATTTAATTTGACATATTATTTTTTCTTTATTCTACAAATAATATGTGTTGTATGACATTGGAACAATTATTCATTAATTAAAATTAAAATAATTATTAATAAGCAAATTAATTATTTAAAATTAACTTTATTAAATTAATAAAAAATAAATATATAATTAATTATATGAAATAGATGAATAACTTTAAAATAAAAAAAGATGATTAAATTATATATGCCTATGTACAGGTAAAAAATATATCTAATAGATTTAATAATTTGCAAAAAATAACTTAAATATATTTTTATTATCACACTATTTAATATGGGATAATTGCAGCCAGCCCCCAACCTATGGCCTCATTTGCACATTGCCCCCCCAATCATTGTCGATGTGTAATTTCACCTCCTGAACTAATTAAAATGTTCGCCAACACCACATTTGCATTGTTCTGGTTGAATCTAATAAATAAGCATTGGATACGTAGACTGAAGAAAATAGAATATTCTTGTTAGATTTCACTAGAACAATGCAAATGTAGTGTTTGCAAACATTTTAATTAATTCAATGGATGAAATTGCACATTAACAATGGTTGAGGGCAATGTACAAATGAGATCATAAGTTGAGAGTTGATTGCAATTAACTCATTTGATAATATATAATTTAGGAATAAACTTGAAATTATTTGAATTGTAAATTATTAAATTAGTGTATTATTAAATAATTACATATAATGATACGAACATAATAGAATGTAATAGAGATAGATTATTACATTTAGTCAAATGTAATAGAGATAAATTATACAAATATATTAAATAAAATAATGTGAATATAATTATGTTGCTCATATTTATTTTCATTTAATGTAATAATTTCTTTAGATAAGTAAATGAATTAATCTAATTAAATAGACAAGTTACATTAAGAACACGAAACAATCTAATTATGTTATTTTATACGAAACTTTTGCAGCAACAAGGGGAAAAAAATTATTTTCCACTTATAATTTGTTTAATTAAAAAGACCAATCAATTAAATATTAAGAATATTAGTTAGCACATAGAACTACTCATGAATATGAATAATAATAATAATAATAATAATAATAATAATAATAATAATTTATTCACTTTTTGTGATGAAATTTGTTTACCTGTGGTTTAATAATACATTATTTTCTAAGCCACAAAGTAATGTTTACCAATGGCATAATTAATACTCTTTAATGTCCAATACAAGTTAATTTCAATAATACAATAAAGTCAAGGCAATTCATAGTTTGACATACACAACATGAAGAAAGTTGAAACATCTGCATCTAGATTAATCCTATGGTAATGGTAGATTGTGCTGTGTTGACCTTGCTTGTACTAGTGGAAGCAGATGCATGTGGCATCCTTAAATATTGCATGAGTCCACACCATGTGTTGCTCACCTAACCATTTATTGATGCCCTGTCACTATGATTATGATCTTCATCATGTGGTGGAGATACATATGGAGGTGCAAGATTATGACCCCCTTCCCCCCCTCCCCCCCGATCGTACTAGCAACCAAGTGGGTGTGTGCAATCTCTGGTAATGAAAGGATGTACGAGATGCATCAAAATCTGCAACAACAATCAGGTGAGGTAATCCCTACCCAATTGTAGTCTAGCATGACCTACGTCCTTCCTATTATCTATTGGGTTAATATATATCAGCTCCACAAAAATCTCCCGTGACAAATCATATTGGGGCTTCCCCTGCTCAAAGTATCGCATAGATGAAGGCTTGATCTGCATATGAAAATAATTTTGAAAATTATTACATTATTTTACCAATAAAAAAAGGAAAAAATGTTCAACAGTTAAAGAAATAATTTGATACATCGAATATATTCTTATATGACTAAACCTGTCACGCAAATCAGGTGGCACATACATCTCTATATATTCATTATACTGCACACTTGGATGCTTTATGTTTATGGTGACTATTTCATACCTATCCTTCAAGTCATAAAATTGTTGAGTAACAAACTATGTGATGGAAGGCCATTAGAAGTGTTGCCTCACCTTGTATGCCAATTCTAGCATGCATGTCTCAACATACGCATTGTTAGTCAAGGAGTCAAAGGAGAAATAAGAGAAATAAGAGCATTTAATGATCAATGTTAGCTCATAGCAACACCTACAGTTGCATAAATAATGAATATTATGCTTTGTACATCCACACATATAAATCTTGAAATTATACATATCATATAATGCATGGTTAACAGAATATATAGAAAATCATGCAAATTAAATATTCGAATTTATGCTAGCACCAACTTTAAAGTTGAAACATTAGTCAAACATCATTGAAACATTAGTCACATGCTTGTCCTTTTAAAACTACCTAAAATATCACACCTTAGTAACTTAATGAGTACAACAACCAAAAGGATCAAAATCACATGTATAACAAACATAAGATATCCACATAATCGGAAAAGCAGCGATGATCTAATGAAGCCAAAAAATGGATCATAGGATCATCTCGAGTGAGTATCACTGCAAAATCCCTTGTTCTTGTCACTCTACATAGGTGTATCCACTTACGAAGGCCAGGTAGAACTATTGTCATCTAAATGAAACTATACTCTAGTAAAGCTACTACACTATTTGCAAAACTAACTACTTTGTGTCCATGAGTCCACTAATATGAAAAAACTTGCATGATCCCCCCCAATAGAACATCTATAGAAAATCGTCTATAATTTGCAGGTGTCTTGGCCATATATACACTCATCAATCCTACCCCGTAAGCACATAAAAAAGGGTTCTGTTAACTAATCGCTAGTGGCACAAGTCAAATAAGATACTTACAATTTATGGATTATTAATATGATAAATGAAAATAAAAGTTGAAACACTCAATAATGCCACGTATAATAGTTTATTCAACACAACATAATAAACAATACAACTTCTAAAACACATAAATAAGTTATGCAATACACCCATAAAAATAGAGGATAGTATAATCAATTTGATACTTAATAGCTAAACACATTACTTCTACACAAGTTAAATTAACCTTAAATTGTTCAATTCCTATTATCATTCCACATTTGCATTGCTGTCTCATCCCTGAAAGTAGCTTATGCGTTGAACTTTTCTAAACTTAGATAACCCCTGTGGTAGAAGGTATGCCAATCTATCTCCTCCTCAATCAATGGTAGTTGAAAATTTTATCATCACGACTGAACTTTTGAATAATTTAATCATATTTTTTTATTTTAAAGTTATTCATCTATTTGACAATTGAGGAAGTAGTTGGGCATCCCCTAAGCTAGAAAAGGAAACCTTTTTTTTAGAACCACGAATGAACACTCTATGTGGCTCCTTAATCTTAAATTTGCGAGATTGAACATCTCTCTATGACTATTATACACAACCAAATTTCTAAACTTCTCCAAATGATAATGTGATTGTCTATACGATGCTAGGAAGCACATGTAGTTTGTAAAGCCAGCATCGACAAGATAGTACTTCCCTAAGATGGTGAAAGGGACAACATTTAAATCATTAATACCAAATTAAAAAAGAATAGTAATCAAATAATACACTACAGGTGATTCGAGTCATATAGGGAATTTGGTGGAGGAAACGAGAACCATGGGTTGTTTTGAATTACCGTGAGCAACACTTGTGAGTTATTTGTGCTACCCTCCCATCCGACATTCACATAAGTGAACATAAGGTTAAAATCACACGAGCAAGAATGTTCTGGCATGCATATCCCTTACATGACATGTACACATTTTAGCTATCCTGAGGGACCCATGTGTTGATCAGAATGCCATTAATAGCTCCTACAACTCTCTATGCCAATAAAAAATGATTAAGAATAAAGAATTATGCTGATAGATATATAAATCAAAGGAACAATTACTCTTCATAATTAATCAAACCTTTAAATAAGGAAAAAAATTAGGATTCAACTCGATTTGAGGTGGAACTTCTTCAAATCATGGTTGAGATATAATCTCAAGTGCCAAGTAGACCATTGCACGTAAAACTCATCTTATATGGGGATTCCCCATCGATAGGGAATGTTAGAACCTCTCCATTATATAACTTTGTCTTTAGTACATCTCTACTATTTACATGAACATGGCCACCTCCTCGATGATACGTACTCATGATCTAAAAGTTAGTGTTTATAGGCTATGAGATGTCATCAAGTCAACTAAAGCTTAAAATGTGGGTTTGGTCATGTGGATGTTATCGTAAAACCTCTAAGGGTAAGCATTTAATATTTCTGCCACCTAGTTGGAGCCTTACATCTAAGAGTTATTTTGAGGCATCTTTTGCAGTGCAATGTTTAGTGAGATAATTTTTGTGACAAAAAATAACTCTTCCACTCCATCTGAAATGTCACTCCTAAGGATGCTTGGGCTATTATCACTTTTGCTTTCTCAAGGAAGATGCATTGAACTTGAGGCGCTCGCCATACTACTCGAAATCAACACATAAATTATATTTACTACACATGTTTGAAAATAGGGAAGTAGACATGTATAGAAAGTGAAAGAGTAAAGATGGAAATGTTAAGATGGAGAAAATATATCAAGACACTAGTAATTCTTAAGTAAATTTATCATAGGAGTGGATGAAAATATCTGGTATGGCTTAATAGAGTGCATAAATTGAAAAGAAAAAAAGAAAAACTAACATAAATCACATCAGTAAAGACAGAAAGATAGCAGAGCATGATTACTAATGGGCACATAAGGGATCACATGTATTCTAATGACTCAACCCAAATTCACTTCTCACTATCCTCAAGCCAAGTGAAGAATGAACACATAATGCTACTCTTTAATGCATTAATGGCTCTTGCAAAAAGACTATCGGGGAGTCCATCCATTTGTCAGAGCAATTCGATATACATTTCTATTAACGTCTTAGCATGAGCTCCTACCCCATTAGACTTAGAATCCATCATATCATCCCGCTTGTCAAGTGCCTCAGTCAGGTGGGTTTTCTTCTCTTTTTAGGATGTGACTTTCCTTTTACATGAAGAACCTCCAAAGGTGCTAATTGTATCTATTAGGTCATCACGATGACTACTTGAAAGTCTAGAATGATAACCTTCTGTAGAATTCGTATCGACACTATAAACCATATACTTGTTAGAAGGATCGACTACTTGTGAGGAAGATCAAGACTATGAACACATCACCATGGAACCTTGGAACATTTTCGTACAATAATCATAATATAGCAAGCCAGGCTTGTGTGCATGATTTGGATGCCCCTATTCTATGAAAAGCAATGTTAAAATACTAAGGAGTAATTTAAGAAGATCTCTAAGTGATAAGATAATAAAAGGAATGATAATAGGAATTACCATCTTCTAATGTTGAATTCAGACAAGAGATCCCATTATAATTATTCTTTCATAATCCCAACTGAAACCTATCTCTTTTGTAACTAGTTGATGGAATAAGCGCCATGCACTCTGAAATCGATTTCGCTTAGTTTTAATTTATGGAACTACATAATTAAATTAGTTATGTGTTATTGTATTTAATTTGTTGCAAATTCTTCCCCAGGTGAATGTCGAGGAGATAGTTGTGAGTAGCTGACCATTAACGAACTCTTCATAGCATTCCTCAATGAACGCTATCTCATTTTCAATAGGTCAATGTGTGCTACTTGCCTTTTCATGCCCGTTCGTGGAAATGTTAGAAGCTCTTTTCCATTTGGAACAATCATTCCATGACAAATTTTTGAAGAAAAAATCGATATTCTTATAGTGAGTCTAATATTAATCTTACTAGAGCATGAGAATTCAAGATGAAGGGAACTATCTTATTAATCTACTTATGTTTCTAGGACTTTTTGACAACTTGTTTCCTACTTGAAAAAAATAAAACCCCTCATATTGGTGTAAATCTAGGGACATCTACTTGTGGCAAATGTAGAAAAAAATATGTTTAGTCCAAGAATTTAGAAAACTTATTCAAAATCAACACAAAATACTTTTCTTCTAAAATTATAATTTTACATTATCTCCAAAATTATTTGTGCAATTTTGGAAAACACATTTTTGGTCAACACATTCTAACATTTGAATGAAGTTACTTTAAGAAAACTAACTTATTGAAATGTTCAATAATAATGTTATTAAATGAATTCACTGCTTTGGACATTCACATTTATTTGTGGTGATTTTTCAAAATAATTTTGTCCCTCACATACTAAAACCTTTAATTAAGTCTTAATTACAAAGTCATTATATCACATGTGATCAAAAAATATTTTTTAGAAATTTTATAAAATAGGAATTCACTTCACATTAAAATAACTTGAATTAAGTTATTTTAAGAATGTTTCATTGTACTTTCCCCAAATGAACATAAATTCAAATAATTGTTTCGCAATTATCTTAAAATTATATTTGAAACCCTTTCCTCATAGCCTCTATCTATGTGTTTTCACCAATAATCCTATAAAAATTGACATACAAACTACCTGGATAAAACTATTAAATAGTATGTACTAACTTTTCAGTCCTATCAGTAGAGAAGAATAATTGAAGAATCGAACAATTTTTTTTTACAAAAAAAATATTAACTAATAATAAACAAATTGAAGAACATCTCTCCCATATTTTTATAAAAAATAAAAAAAAAGTATGTAAGTAAACTTGTTACTTTTTTTATTCTTTTATGCAAAGTGGTTAAACTTAAATAAAGTTTCCCTTGAAACTGAAATTAATATAATAATATCACAAATCTATATACTGCATTAATTTCCAATTCTTGCAGTTGTTGCCATACTCCCATAATTGTGTCAATTAACTTCAGCCAAACTTTGGTTTATACACACAAGATTATTTTCAATCACATTAAAAGGGACATTGGCTGTAGGTTTAGATAAGAAAAAGATTGCCAACATAATATAAAGAAAAATATGGGATGAAACTTCTCTAATATCATGCAGATGCTATCATATGTCCGTAATGGAAATAAAAATTCATGCTAAAAATTTAAAATGGCATCATTTGAAGAGATCATGATAATTTATACAGAACAATAATACAATTTACACATAATTGAAGGATAATAATCCTAACTCTAAGTGTTCAACTATATACTCAAATAAATATTTTCATACATATAACTCAATAATCCTCAAATGCACTAATAAATTGACATCAAAGCCTAAATTCTACATAATTAATCCAAATGTTAACTAATAAATAACATAGAAACAGCTAAGAGAAGCCAAATCAGAGTAGTATACTTTGATTTTCAAAAAAAGAAAAACAAAAATCCATAAGAACGGATAGACATACGGGTCTGATATAACAAGACAAATTGAACTACTTTCAAACCTCACAATCACATAAAGCAAAAAGGACTAAATAGCTTGTACCCAAGCCCTGGAACAAATGTTTGAAAAACTTATGAAGGAGATTGAACAAATTACACTTGAAGGAATCCTAACAAATGACCTAAGCTTTTTGGCCTACGTATATAGGTGATACAGGTGATCCAATAGGCCCAACCCAATGGCATCGACCCAGAAATTACATGTGAAGTATTAGACCAGACCCATTTCATCTCGAGGGCCTAGCCATCTTATCAACGTAATCAATCCCTTATCGTGCAATGTTAGTCTCGCCTTAGATAGGGCACAATAGATGGAGGTCAAACTTAGCTGGTCAACGATCCTAACAAGACCTACCCTCTAGTGCCATTGGAGCTCACTCTGTGGTCAACCTTACTATTGACCAAGGATTTTGACTCACTATAGGATCTCTTTGTTGCTGTATTTAATGCTCTAGCAAGCAGCATACTTCCGCATTAATAACACATGGCACCCAAGTGCCGCCTCTACTGCTACCCTTGACAAAAGGTGTACCACTAGTATACTATTTTGCCCCTAAACGTTGAAGATGAAGTTACCTAGAATAGTAGACTAATGGGAGATGACCTAAAAGCTCCCCCTATAAGGACAAGAGCTCTTCATTCAGGTTGAGGGCATCTTGGCCATATCACTCACCTGGAGAAGACTATAAATACCTTTTTGCTAGCCTCTTCCAAGGTATGTCATTCTTCACTAATGCCCTCACTCTGTTACTCATTTTATTTAGTCATCTCTACAACTGACTTGAGTTTCGAAGTGCCTTGGCCGATGGCACTTTAGCTCACCTGATATTTTCTTATAATTGCAGATCTTAGTCTAAGTTCCTTTAAAGTTGGATCACTCGGTCAGATAGGTCGAATTACACTAAACACCAACCCGATCCAATATAATATAGCTTTCACCTTCATAAATAGGAACAACCCACATCCCATGAAGATTATAGAGAACAAAAAAGGAATTAGGTAAGAAATATTGTTAGATAAAGATAGATATGAGTTTGAATCAACATTTCCTTCGAAACCATAAAGACAGTCAATAGATTATGGCATAAAATTAACAACCCAAGCAAGTAGTAGTCATATTTTTTCCAGAAACCATAGAACAAGTTTTGATGAAATTGAAGTTCTGCAATATTTTAGGAGAATGCATCACCAATACCTGGAAAAGTGACTATAAAATGATTGAGAAAGTAGGAGAATAGCTAGGTGTAAAGAAGGATGTGAAGTAGAAGCCCTTTGTTGGAGGAAATTGTCAGAAAAAGAGAGAATGGAAACAATCATTGTGAGGAAGTGGGAAGACATAGAGTGAGAGAGAGACGAGAGATGTAGGAGATAAGGGTAAGTGGGGGTGTTAGGGTAGGATTAGGGTAGTAAGGATTTTTTGGGTATTAAAATTTTGTGTTTTGGAAGAAGGATTGGAGAACATGTAAACATTTTATAATTGTCTTGAGAGTGGGAAAATATTTTGTGAAACTTCAAGAGAACAAGCCCTAAATTTTGAGGTACTACATAATTTGACCCTTCACTCTAAGGAATCCTTCTTCCTTTATTTTTCTCTCCAAACTTCTCATCTCCTACCGCGTAGTTTTGTTGTTGTCTCTTCATGGCAATATATATCGACACACATGTTGTTAGGAAAATTATGAAATGGCTATAAATAAAGAGATTAAATTATGTGATTTGAGATATGAATACACTTTTTTTAAAGTGATCATTGCCCCCACTATGAGTTTGCTACCAAATGAAAATGGCAATTCACTTCTAAAACACAACAAATCATCCAAAACCTGTGAATTGCAATTTCAAAGACTTCCATTGAGAACCTTTAGAAAGCTTTGTAAGTGTATGAGAAAATTTAATAGAGAAGGAAATATATATATTTTTTTTTTGGAAAAAGCATGTCCTTAGGCACTCTTCTTGAGTTATAATATTTTGAAAATATACAACTTTTAATATATATTTGAAGATTCACAATTCTTCATAATACTTCATAATTAATTTCTATAATAGAAAATAAAATTATTTTTCTTTTTCGAAATTAATCTTCTGCAAAAGAAAATAATACTTTCTTAAACACATGTGGCATGTGTCTAAGTGCAAGTGCCAAGTGCCAAGTGCCAAGTGCCAAGTGCCAAGTGAATTTAACTTAAGTATAATATATATATATATATATATATTTATATTGGCTTCTCTCCTTATTTTCCTTCCAAATCCTAATTTGAACTTTTTAGGTGTGTTCTTAGTTATAAAATAGAAAAGACATTCTCAATTTTTGTAATATCAGACAAAAGTACTTATAATCAAGCTCAAATTACAAGCTATAAGATATATTTGTGTGTGTATATATTACAACAATTTTTATTTATGTTATGTTATTAGTTCTTTATTTTATTTTCAGGCAGTTTATTGGTGTGTCTATTATGCACACGGTTCTTTTTTTGGATGTAGCATTTCTGAAGCTATAATTATTTTTAGTGTATATCCTCTTATTTTATGTAAATGTTTTTGATTATTTTCTGTTTTTTTTTTTTAAATTCCATGAATATAAATTTAATTTGATCACAATTGTTCACATTTCAATAATAAAAAGCACTGTTAATGTATTCGGCACTCTGCTTGTAAACTTTGGATTTATAGCATTTCTTGGGTATGGTTGATTAATAAATTAATATTTCATGTTAAATCTAACTTTTTATGGCTAAATTTGCAATATGAAGCTGGTCTACAGTATTATTCTATTTCTGAAGCTTCATTAACCCTTCCTCTTCTTTTTCGAGATGGCACTTCACGCTTGAGGCAGCGGTTTTCGGCATTTACTCATTTTTTCACTAATAAAATGAAATAAGAATTTCATGAAATGAGTGTCATTAGACTCATTACCAAAAAATGAAATATTTGCGTGTCGCCTACCTACAAGTAAGACTATATTTGGATTTATTTCCTGAGAATGTTTTCAATCTCTGAAACTGAGTTCAAAAAACCGAATAAACATTTCTCCAAAATTCAATTTTTTTCTTTCAAAATAATATTAAAAAAATCTAACAATTTGAAACGATTACATCCAATAAAAAATATGTCTATATTTAAATCCTTAATCAATCATTTTTTTAGCATGAGTATATATTTTTTAATTACTATATTATTATAAAAATAATATAATAATATAAAAGTTTAATGTGACTCGACCAATTTACATAAAAATATATCAATAATAAATTTATATTTTTTCCCAAAATATAACCTACTATAATTTAATTCTCATCGCATTCTTCAATTTCATTCTTGAAAAATATTTTCACCCAGCATTTCAGTGGAACATTCCAAAACAAATCTAACCATTGCCCAAAAGATCATGGAACCCGGATGCATATGACTGTTTAAAAATGAAATGTTAAATTATATTATCTTTTCGCCGAGTGAAGCTTCTTCGCAATTCTCGTGCTCTTTGTCTACTCTGGGGCCGAAGCCCCCGTCGACGCAAGTTGCATTAATGTACTGAAGAAAAAGCTGCTTTATAATTGTCCACTTTCCTCATTGCTCGCGTCACCTCTGACTTTTCAATCAAGAGAATGATACTTCTCTCTTGTTTCTCCTACACCTACATTAATAATTCCAATTTCATGAAAATTAAACAGGCTACTCTAAATTTATTGTTTGACTGTTCATAATTTTCCCCACGAATGGAAAGCATTGATCTATGTATCTATTAATCTATAAGCTCACTAGCAAATTATCTTTTTGTAAATATCCCACCTTCCTGACTAAATTTTTAGCCACAATTTCGTATCTACCCAAAAAGCTTTTTTCTGCATAAAAATGGTGGATATCTACTTGTCAACCTCTGTTATCTTCTGCATAGCTGTTCCTCTGTTTTTCTTCATCTTAGCCAGGTTGAAAACTTTATCGAAAGCCCTATCTGCTTCAAGTCCCACAAAGCTACCAAAATCATACCCAATTTTTGGTTCAATCTTCGCAATCTTGAAAAACAAAGAAAGGTTTGTGCAGTGGACATCAGAGATTGTGACGTCCACACCCAACCTAACTTTCCCCCTCCACCTCCCCTTCGGCGGGCGGATTATCATCACGGCCAACGCCGCCAACGTGCAGCATATTCTGAAGTCCCAATTCCACAACTACGAGAAAGGAGACTTTATCAAAAGCACTTTGAGAGACTTTCTTGGTGACGGAATTTTCAACACCGATGGTGAGAAGTGGAAATTCCAGAGACAGGTTTCCAGCCACGAGTTCAACACCAAATCACTTCGGAAATTCGTAGAAACCGTAGTGGATTATCAACTATCAGATCGCCTGATTCCAATCCTCAAAAGCGCCGCAGCCAATAAAACGGTGCTTGATTTTCAGGACATCCTTCAAAGATTTACTTTTGACAACATTTGCAAGATCGCATTCGGGTATGATCCAGGATATCTGTCGCCATCTCTGCCGCAGGAGAAATTTGCACTCGCATTCGAAAGAGCTGTGAAACTCTCCAGCAAAAGGTTCAACTCACTTATTCCTAATATCTGGAAAATCAAGAGGGCTCTCAACATTGGATCAGAAAAACAACTCAAGAACGCTGTCAACGAAATTCGAGAATTCGCAAAGGAAATAATTAGAGCCAAAAGACAAGAAATCCAGGGAAAAGAATCATCCACGGATCAGCCCGCTGATGATCTTCTTTCAAGATTCTTGGGCTCGGGCCATTCAGATGAAGATTTTGTCACTGATATAGTGATAAGTTTCTTATTGGCAGGCCGTGACTCAACTTCTGCTGCATTGACATGGTTTTTCTGGCTGCTTTCGGATCATCCAGAAGTGGAAAACGAGATACTGAGAGAGATCAAAGAAAATTCAGAAGCATCATCAGCTTATGACGAAGTGAAGGACATGGTTTACACTCACGCTTCACTTTGTGAAAGCATGAGGCTTTATCCGCCCGTGCCTTCTGACACAAAAGAAGCTTTAAGTGATGATATTTTGCCTGATGGGACAATAGTGAAGAAGGGTACGAGAGTGACCTATCATCCATATGCCATGGGCAGGGTAGAGGAGGTCTGGGGTAAAGATTGGGCGGAGTTCCGTCCTGCGCGGTGGCTGCAGACGGGAGCGGTGGCTGAAAAGTGGAGTTTTGTTAGTAGGGACTCGTACACTTATCCGGTGTTTCAGGCTGGGCCCAGAATTTGCTTGGGGAAAGATATGGCTTTCATACAAATGAAGAGAGTGGTTGCGTGCGTCTTGCGGCAGTTTAGGGTGGTGCCGGTGGTGGTGGAAGGAGCGGAGCCAGTATACTTATTTGACTTGACGACAAGAATGGAGGGCGGTTTTCCGGTGAGGATTGAAGAGAGGGCTGTGGAGGACCCGTAGTCGTGATTGTCTCATTGACTAAAAGATCCTCAGGGAAGAATATTTAGTTTCATAAAATAATAGTGTTAGTTTTTGGTGTTTTGAGTGTATATTCCCTTAATTTAACAAATTGTATGTTGTATGAGTTCTGAAATGTATTCCACTGTTTTCCATAAAATAAAATAAAATAAAATAGAATAGACTGATGTGCATTCTTCGAAATTTAGAGTTCATAGTTGATTTTTATTACTTGACATTTATTGTTTTCTGGGACCGGCTAGATTAATGCACTGTATAAGACACAATTTATCGTTTTTTTTTTGTTCTTCTCTCAATGTTATTAAGGCATTCAATTCTAAGAGTTGTGCAACAGGGGAACATTAGAGTCATATATAGAAACTGGCCACGTAATCTCATTCAAATTTTGATATATTGCTTGCCTCGTTGAAAAGTATCAATATCTGTCAGAGATGGAGACGAAGCTCTAATAAAAAATGTTAATGCAAATATCTAAGATTGTGTTCATTAACAATTTATGATGGAAGTGCTCGACACATACACTTTTAATCCTATATTTTATTTTTTTATTTCATTTTCTATTTCAAATTTATTATATTTATGTCCAATGTATTTAATTTTTAATAAATTAATTTTATAAAAAAATATTTTGTATACATATTATGTATTCATAAAATAAAATAAAAAATAAAATAGAGTACTGAGACTAGACACTTAAAAAGAATAGGGTACTTATGAATACCATAACAAAATTAGTGTTTAATGATATTTTATAATATAATTATACAAAAAAATAATACGGTGAAAATTGTAAAAAATTGTTTGTGTATTATATTTAGTTATATTTGATTATTAAATGTTAAATAAAATAATGACATTTAATTAAAATACCAACATAAATTAAATTTTTTAAAAGCCACTCATATTTAGTCATTATTTCGTGGGAGTTTTGTAAAAGCTAATTCTGTTGGCTTTCCAGGAAATTTGATCTAATTAAAAGAAAATATTAAACTACCGCATATTGTAAGGCTGTGTTTGATATGAAATACTATTAATTGCACCTAGTTTTGACCCAATAATATTAGAGGTTATGTGAATCGATTAATATATCTGTTTGATATTACAGATTGTAGTTTAAATTTTAAATTACATAATCTTGCATTCCTGTTTGATTTGAAAATTTTAAAAAGACTATTTTCTTAAATTTCATTATTGCCTCAATCTCTAAAAATTAGCAACATCAGAATTAGGACCAAATTTGTCCATGTGGTTTTTAGTTGATTTGGTTAGACTACAATTTCACCTCCAACTATGAGATGACAATTGAGGCCAATTGCATGGACAGTATAAGCTTGGAACCAATCTTAGCTCAATCTGTCACCATAATCTTTCTATCAAATAGATCAATATCATGAATTGGAAAGATAAGTCACTATAATCTTAGAATTTTTTTACTCAAAGTAACTATATTAGGGTGCTAGCATATTCAAGCCTATTCATGTAAACTCAAAATGGCAAGATTGCAATCATGCTAGTTTATGTGGATGATCTTATCATCATGGGACATGACGAAAAAAAGATACATCAAATTAGAGCTAACTTAACAATCCACTTTCACATGAATGCACTTGGGGAATTGAGGCACTTTGTTGGGCTCGAAGTAGAAAGAGTTGAAAAAGTGATATTCTTATATCAATATAAGTATGCCTAGGAACTACTTGAAAGTATGGCATGCAAGCCGATCTCAACTCCCATAGAGGTTAACTCACAATTATGCTCTATTGAAGAAAAAGACCTTGAATATGCCACAATGTATAGGCCTATAGTTGGCAGTCTCATCTATCTCACCATGACACAATTGGATATACCATATGTAGTAGGAATGGAGAGTCGATATATGCAAAACCCAAAAAATCCTCATTTGGAAGTTGGTCGGAAAATTTTAGTCTATGTGAGAGGCACAATTGACTGTGACATAGTATACAAAATAGAAGACAAATGTGAAGTAGTTGGGTATTGCGATGATAACTATGCTAGAGATTGTGATTCAAGATGCTCAAAAATTGGTTATGTGTTTAGTCTTAGAGCAGGACCAATTTCTTAGTATTGCAAAAGACAATCTACAATCTCATTATTAAGTACCGAACCAGAATATCGAGCAATAGCTATGGTGACTCAAGAGTGTACATGATTGATGAAACTTATGAAGGATTTTGCTCCACCAAATAGTCACTTTACATAGATATACTATGACAATCACTCAGTAATGCATCTCATTGAAAATTTGATGTTAATCCATGCAAGCCTAAGCACATGGGAGTATATTATCACTTTTTGCGGGAAAAAGTGTTGCAAGGCAAAATTGAGGTGAAGTATGTGAAGATAGAAGAGCAAGTTGTAGATATTTTTACCAAACGGCCGAACATAAAAAATTCAAAGATTTTAGAAAACAACATGGTATGATAAGAGGAAGTAACATAAGAGAGAGCAGTCATTGAAGGAGAATGATGAAGAGCACCAACTCTACAGAAGCTTTCATGAATTTTCATCTTCTATTTAAGTTGATTTCTAGAAATTTCATTTAGCCAGAATCTTCCACTAAGACATGCATTTCTATTAAAATATTGCTTAAAGTCGGTGCACCTAGCCAACATAGTTATTTATAAATATGCCTTAGGGTTTGTTGTACAGTAGCTAAGAGAGAAAACTTGAGCGATGTTGTGTGTGAGCGCTTGTAAGACTTTGCTTGTATAAACACATATATGTAATTTGTCTTATTATTATAATATAAATATACATATATATAGATTATTTTATTAATAGATTTGGGGATTTATTAAAAACAAACATATAGGGAATTTACACCATGGTTTTGAGTTTAGCTGAAATGAAATAAGGAAGCCTTTGCTCCTTTACATCATATCAAAAGATAACATATCTTTGTTCTTGCACATGTGAAAAATTGAGATTGAAAACAATAATTTTTCAAATAAGAAAGCCATCAATGAATGCTATACAAATTATGTGCAAGCTAGACTTAACCTCTAAAAAATCCTATCTAAAGCATTAACCAAAAGAGAGGAGAGCCACTAGAATTCTTGCTCTAAAAAAATAGAGAAACTATGGCTACATCAGTGAGACAAATCTAGCTTGTGATGGTGCAATGCTTGACCAAGCTCCATAAGTGAGAAAGGGTAACAATTATCTAAAATAGATGAGGTTATATAATATGCCCTGTATGGATCATGGAATATGTACTACATAAACACCTTTGCAGAACCAACAAAATGATAATTTAGCCAGTAGTATATTGAAGTATGGTGACAGACTTAAAGACTACTATAGAATTTTGATGTTTTTTTAACTCATAAAACCAAAACAAGATCAACAAAAGAACCAGCAAAATGATCCTAACATGACTAACCAATTCCAAAACAAATAGGAAAAATCATAATGAGAAGTAGACTTCAAAAAGCAGCTTCAAAATCAAAGCACAACTCCAAAAAAAAGGCACAAATAATCTAAAGTAAAGCATGTTTAGCTCCTCCATTTGAATGATGAACTATACCTTTCTTGGAAGTGGATGACCCTCAAGAACAACAGTTTATGTTGAATGGCATGCCTCTTTTGCAAGGAGGTCTACTTCTACATTAACTTCTTTATAAAAAGGCTTAAATGAAATATTGAGCAGTTGAATGAACTATTTGATTTTCCCAATTGTGCACTAGGCTCTAGTGATGAGATTGGTTGTGGGTTATGAGATTCCTTGCCACTTGAGCATCCATTTCCACAACTAAGTTCAAAATTTGCTTTTGTGCTCAAAATTTGAGACCTCTCAAGACTGCAAATTAGTTTGCCACTATGTTCTATGCTTACACAAGGGGGTGGATAAATGCAAAAAGAGCATGACTCTCAATATTTCTGAGGATACCAATAGCTTTTGAGCACCTTGCACACTTATGGATGTCTTATATTCATACAATTAAATTTTGAAACAACTTGAATACTACAAATTTTATATAAAACTTCAAGAAGTACATATTATTCTAGTACTTAATTTTATACAAGTCTTGTGTACATATTGTTCATGTGCAAGTTACGCAATTAATTATTAAACTCAATCATATTCTTATTTTATAGGTTGAAGTAAATAGTTACACCAAAATGTTCTATTTATTAAGATTTGTAAAATTTCTAGCATGCATATCTCGAGTTGGTATTATTATGCATTTTTACTTTTTGAAAAAGGGTTAGATATGTGTGGTAATTGAGTTTGTTGATGTAGAACATTGATATGGGATAGCCCAACAGGCCCAACAGGCCCCTTTTTGCAAAACAC
>JACGDI010005734.1:216007-241049 GCA_014898725.1 Jacaranda copaia | reverse complement strand
ACTTCCGGACCATTCAGCTCACTGCAGCATCAAACATATTGATGGGAATATATTAATTAAGAAGATTTGTTTCCCAAGAAGGTGACTTTTCATCAGTTAGCATATCTCTATATCGCTCTTGCATGAGAGGCCGTATGTGTGTAGTATTCTCTAGCTAAAGGGGAGTTTGTCATGACCCATTAGGATTATGAGGAATTAAGCTACATTGTTCTAAGCTTATTCTTGTTAATATTCTTTATTATTGACAATGACTTCTTGTATTTTTGTTGTTTTCAATAGTTACTATAAATTTGAGCAATGATAGTGCTATTATTGAAGTATTAAATGGTGGAAATTATAAAAGTGGAAGCACAATATTGAGTTTGCCATAAAATTAGCTAATATTGATATAGCTCTTCAAGAGGATCAACCTCACCAACCTATTGATGATGCTTTCGGTGCTACGAAAAGAGTTTATGCCCAGTGGGAGAAGTCCAATTGCCTAAGTCTTCTAGGTATGGAAAAAATCTATTGAGAGCATTTAGATAGAGCATTCCTTGAGAGCAATAATGCTAGAAATGTTTTCCATGCAATAGGACAAAGGTATCAAGTATCTGATAAATTTGACATTGGGAATCTAATGAGTGATCTAGCAGTATGAAGTATAACAATTCTCGTAAGGTTAGAGAGTATATTATGTTATCCTCTCTGATAATTATATTGTTCACACTGCTCTCAATTCCTTGCCTACGGAATTTAGTTAAATCAAAACAACTTATAACACCCAAAATAAGTCGTAGAGTATTCTTGACCTTATTTCCAAATGTTGTCTCTGAGAAAGAGAAACTTAAGAGGGAGAGTGGACGAATCTCCGTGCTTGTTTTTCATCTTGGTCTTAAGTTTGAAAAGAGTCAAAATACCTCCAACCTAAAGAAACCCCAAGAGGGCTTCAAATATTAATAGACATGATAACGGTCTAACCTACAACCTAGGAGTCAAGAAAGATGGCGCTAAAAAGACAGTGAAATGTTACTTTTGTAAAAAACCAAGCCATATATAAGAGGTTTGAGTGTATTAATTTCTAAGGTTGGTTAGAGAAGAAGAAACAAAAAGGTAATTCATTAGCCTTAGTTTGTCTTGAGTTAAAATCAATTAATGTTCCTATTAATTCTTGGTGGCTTGATGGTAGGGAAAATGTCCATGTTTCAATTTTATTGCAAGGGTTGATAAACAAAAGATAGTCAAGTAGTAAAGAGTCTAAGATTGGAGTAGCTATTGAAGCCCTAGCAACAATAGAATACATATGAACAGTTATTTTGAACTTAGAATATGATTTTAAGCTTGTTTTGGAAAATGTCTTTTACGTACCGACTTCTACTTGAAATTTAATTTCTATTTCTATGTTGGATAATTTGTGTTATGATGTTTCTTTTAGCAAAGAAAAGGTTAATTTGATCTTGAACTTTGAAATTATTAGTTGTGGTGTTTTGTCCAATGACCCATATATGTTGACTTTAGCTTTTAGTCAAATTTATTCTTCTTTTAATATTGAAAATATTGATTCTAAGACCCTTAGTAATGACGATTCTTCTATGTTAAGACATAGATGTCTTGACCATACTTCTAAAGAAAGGGTAAAAAAATTGATAAAAGCAGGCATTCTTCCCAGTTTTAATTTTAGAGATATGGAATTTGTGTTGATTGTATTAAGGAAAAATTGACCAAGTCCAAGAAAAAAAATCCCGCTTGTAGTTTTGACCCATTGGAGATTATTCATGAGGATATCTTTGGCCTATATATTCCTACCTTATGTGGTAATAAATATTTGATCACCTTTATTAATGATTTTTCCCAATATGGTTATATTTATCTTATTAAAGAAAATTTTGATTCTCTTAAAAAATTCAAGATTTTCAAGATTGAAGTTGAAAAATAATTAGAAAAGGAGATCAAAATTGTATAGACTGACCAAGGTGGTGAACATTATGGCAAACATGATGAGACTAGGCAATATCTGGGACAACTTGCCAACGTTTTACAAAAATTTAGAATTGTTGCTCAATATACCATGTCTGGGAGTCTTGAGCAAAATGGTGTAGCCGAAAGGCATAATTGCACCCCATCTGAGATGATAAGAAGCATGGTTAGCCGATGTGAGTTACCTAAGTTTCTTTAGGGTGAGTTGTACGAATTGCCATGTGCCTAGTTTAAACTATTTTTATGCGTGGGGATGTCTTGCCGAGGTTAGAATTTATGAACATTTTTAGGAAAATACTAACCCTAGATCTACTCGTGATTACTCTATTAGGCATCCAAATCATTTTAAAGGATACAGATTCTTTTGTCCTTTGTGTAGAACTCAAGTGGTTGAGTCTCAAGCAGTAAAGTTCTTAAAGCATGATGCACTTTGAGGAAAATAAGGTGAACTATTATATTTACATCAAGACCAATGGGAGCAAATTCATATATTTGGTGCTTTATGTTGTTAATAATTTGCTTGCTAATAGTAATTTGAGTTTGCTCCAGGAGATTAAAAATGTTATGTTGTAGCTTTGCTATGAAGGATCTTAGTGAAGCATCCTTTATTCTTAGAATTGAGATCCACCATGATAGAGCTTGAGGCATATTAAGACTTTCTCAATTGAGTTATATTCATTGTGTCCTGGCTAGGTTTAACATGGATAATTGTAAATTTGGTGATATGCTTATTGTGAAAGGAGACCAACTTAGCATTACATACTGCTCTAAAAATAAATTTAAGCAAGATCCCATGAAAAACATTCTCTACTCTAGTGCTATTAGAAGTTTGGTGTATGCACAAGTTAGCACTAGGCTTGATATAGCCTTTGTTGTTGATGTTCTTAGGTGCTATGTCTCTAATCCTGGACAAAAACATTGGTTGGTTGTAAAGAAAGTTTTAATATATTTGAGAAAAAACTAGAGACCTCATGTGTGTTTACAAAAAAGTAGACTGTCTTGAAGTTATTGGATACTCAGATTTGGGTTTTTCTAGTTGTCCTAATAACTTGAGATCCACTTCAGGCTATATTTTTACAACGATAGATGGAACTATTTCATAAAAAGGTATCAAGCAAATGCTTATCGCTTCATCCACTATGCAAGCTAAGTTTGTTGCTTGTTATGGAGTAGCCATGCATTCTATATAGCTAAAGAACTTTATTTCAAAGCTTCTAGTTGTTAATTCAATTTCTAGGTCATTGAAGATTTATTGTGATAATGCTATTGCTATGTTCATTTCAAGGAACAATAAGTCCTCTAGTGCATCTACTCATGTGGAGCTAAAAATCTCACTGTTAGAGACTTAGTTAAAAATGATGCCACTAAAATAGTGCATCTTGATATCGACTCTATGCTTGTAGATCATTTGATCAAGAGATTGAGGCTTATTATTTTCAAAAGACATGTAGAACACATGGGTGTAATTGATTCTTATGATGTAATGGGTTAAGTGAAATATGATTTTTTATTGAATTTGTCACATTGAACCATTTGTTTTATTAGGTTTATATTAATGTGAGATTCCTTTTCCAATTTTTGATATATTTGTTATAATTGTGTGCATATTTTTTTGAGGTTGTGCCTCGCTTGATATGTATTTTCAAATTAGGTGTTAATTTTGAGAGTTGGTATGTCTAATAAATGATATCATATTGAATTTTTGAATGAGACATACATGGCTTCTTTAGAAGTTGGATTTTCTTGGAATTTTATATTGTTTCGGAAGTCCACATCTTATAGTTTTCTATTGCTTAAGAGGCCCATATCTTATAAAAAGATCAAATTTTCTTAGAATTTCATACATATAGTTCTAGAAATCCATATCTTACAAAAATATTGGAGGACCAACAATAAAATAGCATAAATGCTTAGGCCATATTTAGATGCCATTTCTTGCTACACCACGATGTTTGAATCTATGTCGGTGGAGTTGCTGGTATATGTGACCATGGAAGGTTTTATATTAATGAAAGATGCAATTACCACCTTAATCCAATATTAGTAATTTTTATTGGACCGGAATGTGTCGGCAGTTTTGTCTCATTATCATGACTTTTTTTTTTTAAATTGTGGCGACAATTAAATCCTTTTTCGTAATTTAGCTTGAGAGTAATTTTCTTAAACTTTACTTATTGCTTTATTTTAAAGTTACAATTAATATTTGTCCAAGTGGGAGAATGTTGGAATTTTATTCTAATACGTAAACTTCTATTAATTGAATTTGCTTAATAAAATAAAAATAGGTTAAATTAATACAGTTATTGAGAATGACTCTAGGGCCCATTGTTTTGACCAAATATAATTAAGGCCATTTTCTTAACAGATTTGGTATAACAGCTAATGTAGACTCAATTTCAAAAGCCTGTAATGAGAAGAGACTCTAAGATTTTGTCTTATATATATTGTGGCTAAGTTCTCTCTCCTCTCCATATTTTAATATTGCTATCACATTAAACTGTCAACTAGTTTGTATAAGAATGAGAAGAAGACTTAGCTATTGATTCATGCAGTTACAGGAATTCTATATTATTGGTCTAATGGCCTAATCAGGTATCACGAATAAATTTTTTTATGGTATTTTGATTTCATGAATATGTACATGTTGAATGTACTTTAATTTTTGCTAATATTCTTCACTTGGCATCCTTCTATTGTTTAGGAGACTAAAGTTTACAAGACATCCTATATTGAGGGATGTAAATAAATTTTATATGTATTTGGTTTATTTTAGAAGTTCTATTCAATTTGTATAAGGAGATCCCGAGTTCAATATGCTGTATTGCCGGTATGAAATTTGTAATTACCAAGTATAGTTTTTTATTGGTTTATGGATAGCAACTTAATTATGCCTGTCCTCCAGGTAAACATTCATAATATTCATTTCAAATTGTATGTATGAACGCGAAGTTAATTTGGAAGTCAATGATGTAATGTTGTGGTGTGAATTGGTCATGAAGTTGCCTGGTCATTGTTCCTTACGTGGGTGCAAAGCACAGCGCAAATTTCTACTAAAATTCTCTGTTCTCTCTATTTCAGCGGCCCTACATATCATCCTCGGGCAATAATTTCCTAGTTTTTTTTCATTGGAAAAGGATTGCTAGTTGAATTTCCTTTACAAATGATAGAGACAGCCTCGACCAGAGGTCTGAACTTCACGCTCAAAGTGCCTTAAAAGCCATAGCAAGAAATTAATATTATCATATTGAGCTAGTGGAGTAGATTGAAATTTCTTCGAACACTGTAATATATATATATATATAGAGAGAGAGAGAGAGAGAGAGAGATGAATAAATGTATCCATATGGTGCTGTCTTTTTGATTGAATGGATAAGTTAATCAAAATGAAATAAAAGAATTTCAAGTTCAAGAGGAAAACATGAGTCAATTGAAATTGAGATAGAAATAGAGCAAATTAAGAGATAGAGCTTTGATTTAATGAATTATACAAGTATTTATTTATGAGGTTGAGAGAAAAAGAAATATTCTCCCATGCCCGGAAATTAAAGGGAAAATATTTTTCATTGGTTGGTGAACACTGAATAGTTTGAGGTGGTCCTTCACGTTTCAAATATTATGTTTGGGCCTAAATACTAATTATCGTATCCTGATGAAGTTAAATATTTGTTCTATTTTTATGGACCTAAATGCATGTCCATGTGGGGTCCAACTTCAAAAGTACTCCCACACTTACCTCGGCAGTTGTTCAATGAATATAATCAATGCCAACAAATTAATGATCTACGAAATTAAATGGGAAATACGATCAGTAGTTGTTGAATGAGTGATTCAAAATTAAACGTAAAATCAAGATGGAGCTGTTAATTGGTAGGGTGCCAAAAGGTTAATAAAATTTGTCCAAACATTATCCATTTATCATAATCTAAAAATTACTCATTATATACCCTAATATTTAAAATTAACCAATTAACTTTTTAGGCTTTTATTATTTAGTATATCCAAAATTAAATTTTTTTATCAATTAAATTAAATTAAACGACTAAGTTAAATGTTATGACTAAATTACATTTAGGTAATAATTTTTTTTATACTTTATTCCAGAAACTTTTTAATACATATGAATATATATATATATATATCTACACACGCGCATGCATAAAAAATTGAGTTCTCTAAGGATTTTGGTCAATTAGTGTAGGATAGAATATAAAATTTTATTATTTGAAAATTATACGTTAGGGTCCTGGGCATTATCCCATTTATAGTCCTAAATTGAGATCACAAATGTACAAAGGGATTTGTGAGTTGTGCAATTTGGTGTAGGATTTAAAATTGGTGACCAGTATTAGCTGGTTTGGAAATTTCTTTTTTCTTTTGCTCAAATTGAGAGCGCATACTTCTAATAAGTTTATTGTAATGCATTTTTGAATCTTCTATTTTATGTTGTGTGTTTCATCCCTTAGTCTAAATTACTCAATACATGCCAAGTTTATTTAATTTCAAATGAATTATTTTATTAAAAAAATATTTAATTTATTTAATACATATTCATAAAATAGAGCAGGAGATAGAAATATAAAATATTGAAATAGAGAATTCAAATTAATTAAAGCGTTGCATGCCCTGTTAAGGTGAAAAGGGGACGGAAATTATTAATTTAGTACCATCAATAACTCCAAATTAATACAATCCAAATTGAAGCAACCCTGGGCAATGCACTAATAAGCCTGTTGACTCAGAATCCAAAAATATAGTTAACATTTATTATGATATTATTGAAAAATACTAGCAAAATGGGAATTAAATATCTTCGAATCCATCTTATTACATTAAAATCCTCCTCCACCAGAGAAAAATGTGGAACCAAATTACTGAAAATTTGCAATAAGAAAGGGAAATAATGAAACCTGAGAGAGAGAGAGAGAGAGAGAGAGAGAGAGATGTGATGGATCTACTGCATAAGTAAGCTTCTGATGAGAGCAGCTTGAGTGGTGTCGGTGTTGTCCAGCAATTCAGACAGCCTCTCACTTAAGTCATCCACTTCTCTGTGCAAACTTCTTATGTAGCTGCACGTCTCATGCAACACTTTGGCTGCTGACCTCTACAACAGTTTAAGTTGATAAATGAATTAATTTAGCCGTTAGAATTTAATTTTATATGCGTGTCCAATAATATTTATTAAAGTACTAACATGTTCCAATTTCGGGAAATTTCTTCACTTTTTTAGTTTCTTAACTTCAGCTTGCATTTAATTTATAAGAACTAAAATTCTGATACGTGTGATTGAAGTGATTTCATTGTGATTGAAAAGATTTAAAGGAATCTTAAGTTTTATATTCGGATCACACAATTCCAAGGTCGTCCTCTTCAAAACCCAGACACTTCAAAGCACTTTGGGGGTTGTGACAATTTTTAAACTAAATTAAATATGAGGGTATGGCAAAAATATTAATGAAATAATTAATGCTCATACTTGGTTACCTATATCATTAATAAAGTATCTAATTTCTTTTCAGTGTGTTTTTTAGTGAGGTACCCATAATATTTTATATTTTATATTTTTTATTATATTTATATCATAAATACCACTACAACCCGTCAAATCTCTATTTCACTATTATTATTATTTTATGATAATTTTTTATTTATTTATATAAATTACTATATTTAAATTATTGAAATAATAATTTTATGTAAAAACTAAATAAATGTTGTTATTATCCAAAAACTTTGACACGCGCGTTACAGTGTGCAGATGCACTAGCAATAAATACATTAATACAAGAATCTTTCTTTTCGTTTTGGTTTCCAAGGACACACATATTTTATGGTTTCATGAATCTACTATTTATTGTGTGAAATTTTAGGTCAGACCTAAAAAAAATATTTGCACAGATGAAAGATCATGCAAAATAACAATTACATCAACACTATATTTCGTCCTTAAATTTTAAGGAGGTCGATGTTAAGAATTTTCCTTTTTTGTTTTTTTCCATACTTCAAATAATATAACATTTTATTTTAATATTTGTTCTTTTAGATTTTTCGTTTTGTTTCCTCAATACTTTTATGCCCCAAGCATAGCACAAAGAGGCACATAATAGCTAGGGACAATTCTGAAATTGAAATGCATGTACCTTATCAGAACGCCGACTATGCACCTCAGGAAGAAGCTGCTGCAGTTTGGAAACAAGTTCGTTGATTTGATCATCAGTAATTCTTGAAGATCCTGAGTGTCTTGATCGTGATCTTCTACTAGACATTTTAAATTTTATGTAATGAAATTGCGTAAAAGATATAAATTAACTCTATGTAGGAGGTGGATCGATGAGGATGTGCTGTAAGAAGATGAGCAATGTAGAGAAAGGAACACAAATAGTTCTAAGGAATTGGGCTATTGATGATGAGACTTTGAAAGTGGTGTTTTACAGGAGAGGATGAGAGCGAAAGAAACACAGTACTAAGTTTCTAGTGGAGTAGAAAGAACAGTGGTGTCTTGGAGTAAGGAAGATTAGCATGAGAGTCTGAAATGCGCAAGCTTGGCTCTAAATAGGGTTTGTTATGGGGGTAGGGTGGAGTGGGGTTGGGGTGAATGAGGAATCAAAGTTTAATTTCTAGATACATACCAAATTGTTGCCGTTTGCGGTTAATTTCGCAGCTGGGTATGTGTTTGTGTTTTACTTGGAGTTCAAATAATTACTCAATTTTATATTGACGGCTCTGCGCATAGTGTTGTGGAAGAGAGAAGAAAAATTCTTGCGCAAAAATTTATTTTGGATATGTAATTTTTTAAAATATAAATTTATTTTTTTGAAATTTAATAAAATAATAATTATATATGAATACTTATATTTAATTTCTTGTTTTATTTTATTTAATTTCTCTTAAATTATGTTGAATATTTAGTATAGAAGAATTTATTTTTACTTAAAGTTGAATCTTGAAATGAATTATTACTTCAATTAATATGAAACATTAATTTTTATTTATTTATAGTTAACTAATTGCGAAATAATATTTTTTGTTTTTCTAAAAAGTGTATTTAAAAATAAGTAAGTTAAATTTTTTTCAAATAATATTATTTTTATATCATTGAAAGTCTTATTTTTTGTTAATATTAAAATATTATATTTATTTATAAAATTAAATATAATTATTACATCATACCAATCGAATCAGTGGTTAAATCAGTCGAACTAATAACCAATAACGTCGTCGATTCTTTGTCCGATTTAATTTTGAAAATATTAATTATAGATGAATAGAGTTAGGGAATTTATTTTGATGTCTGACCATCAATATTATATATGCATACATGCACACGCACGCATAGAATTTTAGCTAAAATTTAAAATTATAGTTATCCACTAGATTAAGAGGAAATTATTTTCATAGTTTGACAAAAAAAAAAAGGAAAGAAAGAAAGAAAGAAAGAAAGTTACAAAAGAAGATCCCCCATGTCATACGTACAACACTGTATTGATATGTTTGTTTTTAAATTTTAATATGAAAAATATTTCAATTGTTTTTACTTCATATGAAAACACATTATACATTTTTTTTTTACACTTAATTTTAGGGCCATATTTGGTCAAAATATTCATGCAGGAATATCATGTATTTACTCAAAAGGAAAGCACAAAAATGGCCATGTAGAGTTGCAGAAAGCATTGGAGTAACGTTGTTACAGAACAACAAAAGATTTATGTAACATGATATACATTTTTTTATATATATTTCTGCAGTGAGGTCAGCGATGAGCAGATATGGGGAATTGAATCCAGGGGTTATCTCTTGGCGACAGAATTTTCTTTGGCAGATAAAGTTGAATGGGATTCATATTTCCAATTGTACTGTAACACCAGCTAATTCAATTAGCTGACGTTGTAAATGATTTCAATTTTAAGAGGGTGTTTGATTAATTTTATTTAAAAAAATATATAATTTTTTCTATTTTATAAGATATTTTTTTTAAATTTATAAAATGTTAGATGTCATTTTTAAAATAAATTGTTGAAATATTTGGATAAAATAAATATTTGAATTTATAAGATGTAAGTAGAGATAATTTTGTAATTAAATTGATTAAAATTAAAGAGATTTGTTAAAATTTTAAAAATAAATTTAGAATCATTTTATTTTTTAAAAGAACATATAACATCGTAACATCTTATTTTAAGATTTATAAGCTTCCTTTTATAAAAAAAAATTATCAAATATTTTCTAGCATTTTACAAGTTAGATTTTAAGCATCTTATAAAATATTTTGAAGAGATTATAAATTTACCCAAATACCTTCCAAATAAATTATAATTAGCTGATGATATAATTAATTTTACCATATGTATACCACAAATTTTCATATATTGCACTACTCTTGAATACACGCCTTATTTGTTGAACTGCGATACCATGCATCAACTAAGGATGACACCCGTGGTATGACACAAAGGTTTGGCGACGAGTGCCCATTGACTAAAATTAGAAAAAGGAAAATTTTTGAAATAAGGCATTAAAAAGGAGCATATAAGATATTAAAATATGATGTTAAGATCTCACAAGTCCTTTTAAGAAAAATAATAAAATTCTAATTTATTTTTAAAATTTTAATAAGTTCAATTAATTTTAATTATTCTAATTATAAAGTTATCATGACTATCATGTTATAAACTCATAGATTTTGTTCTAACACCTCAATGATTTATTTTAAAAATAAGATCTATCATCTGCTAAATTTCAAAAACATCTCATAAAATGTAGGAATTTTTATAAATTTTTTTAAATAAATTAGCCAAACACCATGTAAGTCATAGTATGAAAGTTGCTATGAATAAGTATATACAAAATGTGAAAAGAAACTTTCTTTTATCACAATACTTATCCTTTGTATAAATTTAATAGTGATAAAATTGTGATTAAGTTACCACTTTTTGTTATTAATCATATATTTATAGTACAATAGAAATTTTATTACAAATCATAATGGCAACAATAATTATCACGATAATAACTTAATATTATAATTTTTGTCATTATTAAGTATACAAAATTATAAATTTTTACTATAACAAAAAAAAAGAAAGAAAAGAAGTTATAATTCAAGATGTATGATTAGTGATAACTTTTATACTATTACTTAATATACTTTGATTATTTTACTTTTCATTTCTTCTTCTTTTTTTACCGTAGTGAGTCGGTGACAGATGAATAGGAAGAGACTAAAAGGAATCTCATGCATTAGACAAATCTCACTTGAAATTATTAACATGGAATACATACTTTAAATTTGATTCGTCACTTAAAATCAGTAAAGTCTGATCGCCAAGTTGGCATATCAACATGCGTAGTGTGCTACTAATGCACTATTTATGACAACTCTTTTTTTCGTTTTTTTTTTTCTTTTTAGCAAAATTAATTATATGATCTTGGACATGCATAAACACGTGCATAGAAGGCATCCAATGGATGGAGGGCATGAGATTCCAGTGATTTGATCATTAATTAAATATCTAATTATCTAATTTAAATATTTAAAAAATTAAGGCAGATTGGTCAATATTACCTGATAGCTCTTAAATTGTTTCAAAGCCTAATATTTTGAATTGATTTTGCATTCAATCAAGTTAAGTAAAGTTTATATATATATATATATATATATATATTTGAGAATTTCCTATTATTACTGAGCATGTGTTTTCATTCGATATGTAGTCTTCTTAGGAAGGATAGCTGGGAAAACAAAATGCAGGCATTTAACTAGTAAAGTTAAAAACCCTTTTCGTCTTCTAAATATCAAAATGCCAGCTTTTAAATATTCAATAAGGTCTACAAAAATAACAAAAAGATAAATTCTCGCAGTTTTTAATATATTATGTCATGGATTTGAATGACTATTGTCTCTTTGCAACCTTCTTCTAAATTTTAAGTCTTAAATTTAAAAAAAAAAAAGGAGCTTTCAATTTTAAGTTCGCTAACAAAAATCACTACAAAATTAATTTCATTGCTATTGTTACAAATTATAGCTACAAATTTTCATAGCAAATATAATTTTGTTAGCCTTGTTCATTGGAAGCACAACATATTAGCTATGAATTTTCTATATAAAAATTAATATATATGTATATATATATATACATATATATAATAAAATAATCATCAACTATGAATTAGTCATTGCAGGAGTTAGCGACGAGAGCATTTACTTTAAATTTGGCTAGATTAATTTTTTTAGACAAAAAAAAGAAGAAGGAGGAGAGGGAGGAGGAAACCCAAAATATGATAGAGGTTAATCGAACAAAAGTAATTTTTCAATCCTTTTTTTTTTAAAAGATAGTAAAGGGTACTTTAGATCAATAAAAAGATAAACTTGCACACATATCCTTTAGAAAAATGAAAGTCTTGCTACATTTTATGTAGGTGAACATTCTACATGATTATTAACTATGCACACACCAAAAGTGAAATATTTTTTAGCTGGAATCTCTCTCTCACCCACATATACACATGCAACCATAATTCGATGGAAGCTAGAATTTACAAAACATTTGAAATATTTTTTAAATAAAAAATTCATTTTCAAATGTTTCATCAATTATTACTTATTTTCTCTTTTCACTACCGAAGTATTTAGGTGCCCGCTAAAAAATACTACTATGAAACTAATTTTATTATTATAGCTACAAATTTTTATAATAAATATAATTTTATTAAATAAGCAATAAAAATTATTAATTACCAATCAATAGCTAGAGAAATTAGCTATGCATTCTTTATAGGAAAATTAATATATGTAAAATAAAAATAATCATCACCTATAGATTATCATACTGAAAGCTATGAGTGCATTTATTTTGGATTTGGCTAGATTAATTTCAAAGTCAAAGCTGTGAATTTATAGCATCATCTGTAAATCAGTCATATTGATGTCCTAATTTTTTATAGTGTATAGGAAAATGAAATCATGTACTTCTAATTCATATAAACATTAATATATCTTATATATTATGTAAAAATATTATTGTTTATATATATATAATAATCAAAACACAATAACTTATACTCGTGAATATATGAAAATATTAATTTATTAAGAAGTAGATATACCTTCAACCTTAGGTTGATTGTATTTTATCTTTTGCTCCCAACCTCAAAAAATGATGAACAATTCACTTTGTTGTAAAAGTTGCAAATTATCTTGTAAGTAATTGGAAGTATATGCTTTTTACTTTTTAATTATGTGGAATATTTTATTAAATTTATTGTCAACATCATCCATTAATTTTGGGATTAATCGTCCTACTCATGACATTTATGAGGCGCAACCAACTTAAGCTAACAATAGTCTTATACAATACTTTGTACTATCAAATATATAAAAAAATAAAATTGTATTTCTACTAAAAGTTATAATTTTTAACTTAATGGTAAGCGTTTCATCTAAACAATTTATATAGAGTGAGGCCATAAATTTGAGTCCCTAGACTGGTGAGGGTGGGAGGGGAGGTGAGTGTTGGATTTAGTGATAGTATCATCTTTGACTCTCCGAATTGACCATAATCTTATAATAATTGCCTTATGAGGTAATAAGTTCGAGCTTATTTAACTATCAAAGAAAATTAGATAAAAAAAACCATATTCAAGTTTCATACTCTAAAAATAGATCAAATTTATTGATATAAATTGACTAAACAAAAAGGAATAAGAAATAAGAAATAAAAATAAAAGCGCAACAATTTCATCAAAAAAATTATAAATTTAAACTATTAATGATATGTTTAAATAAAAGTGAACTTCAACATTGAAGTCCGCATGTAATTGAGTTTAACTTTCAATAGAATAATTTGCATTATGAATTTGACGGTCTTTTAATATATTAGATGGTCTCTTTAAATCTAGTACACGTAATAATTAATATATACTCATGTACTCTTGAAATCGCCAGGGAAAATTATATATGTACTTTTAATTTACTAATATCAATTTGTATAAATTAACGAAGATACAGTACAAAAGCATAATTTAGAATATTATTTTCTAAAAAAATATAATAATAATAATTGCTAAGGAAGATTTTTGCACTTCTTTTTCTTTTGATAACATTAAAAATGTTCTACTTTAAACGAAGAACAAAATTTTTATTCCATATATTTTTTCAACATAATTTATGAACAAGTTAAGTAAAGTTTATATTAATCATTGAAAGATAAAGCAATATCACATAATTAAAAATAATAATTTTAACAAAACAAATGCTTTGATCAATTTATGGTGTAAATATCAAGTACGCCTGAAAGTATATAATAATAGGTAATACATGTCCCTCAGTCAAATGTGAACAAAACAAAACAAACATTAATATAATAAATGAAGAAGAAATAAATAAACAAGTACTGATCAATCCTGTGGGATTAGAGAAAAAGTATCGATTGTGCAGCGTGCATCCCGGGGCACATGACTTGGATCCAACGGACAGCCAGGACTGGACCCATTCGACGTCACCAGGAACCTTATTTTCTTTATTAATTTCTCTTTCAAATCCAATGGTCTTTCTTAAGAGAGTTTTTTGGGAGTCCAAGAAAGATATTTGCTAGTCTTCTAAGCATATGCTATGTACTGATTGCTCCTATATTTTATTCGTGATTAAGGACATTAATTTCGTTTGTTTTATGACACTGATTATTTTATACTATGCTACTCAGATTTTTTTTTATTTTTCGAGATTAATATTAAATTCTTAGTAGATTAAAGTCGGTGAAGAATGCAAAAATCTTCGAAATACGAGCATAAACAAGAGTTTTAACTGTATATGTCTATGTAAAACGGTTGTTCCCGACCACATGCGGGCGGCGTAAAATATTGGATGATTAATTTAATTTACATGTTAATTATTAGCTAATGTCGTGTGGCATTAATGATCTAATTACCTTAATCTCAATGCATCCATCCCTTCTCTGATCTTTCAAAAATATAAGATTTGTATTTTAGTTTATTAAAAGTTCACAAATCATATCAATGTACAACATAGTAAATTGAAAACAAAAGGACACCCATTTATATAGTTTGCCGAAATTTGTCTGTATCTATGATTGTGTGAGGGTTTTTGTAATTCTAATAAAAGAAAATTTTAAGATACAGATTAAAATTTTTTACAAAATCACTCTCTATTACGATCACTGAAAAATATTCCCAATTATTTGTATTATCCCACTTTGTAATCCACAATCAGTACGTTGCAAGTATCGTAAAATGAGCCCAGAGTAATAAAAACACTTTTTATTGTAAAAATAAACTATTTAATTACAACTACTTTTTCTAAAATTATAAAACCCTTAATTTTTCAATATAAAATCAAGTTAATCACTTGAAAATTAAATATCGTAATTAAATTTGATCTCCAATAACCAGTCAAATCTCAATGTAAATCCATACATAAAAAGTACAAGAAATCATGCTGCAGGGAAATTCTTGTTGGGGACTTCCGATATTAAAAGTGGAAGAGTTGAAAAAATTACTACACAAATGGTGGTGGTGCATGTGCCGGCCTTTAATTCATCAGCATCTTCTCATCGCTTCTTTCCAAGCTTTTAAGAGTAGAAAAAATTGTTTATTCTGCAATTTTTCAGAAAAAGGAAAGTATTTTAATCTGTCTAAGCTTGAGACAATATGAGTTCACAAGTTCCCAGGAGGTTTAATTTGGACCACTCTAGACTCTGAACATTCGCTAATTAATAATTAAAAGCTGTCTATGTTCACACTAAAAAAAACTATTATATATATTAATGACAAAATAATAAACAATAATATAAAAATTATAATTAATTATATGTATTAAGTGATAATAATTTTTATTTTATTATTAATTATATTTTTTAAGTGACAATAATTTTTGTTTTGTCATAATATGACTCATTAGTAATAAAAAAACTAATATTTTTATGTTGTTGTTATTAACAATTAGTGACATTCTTATGGTGAAAATTTATAATTTGTGACAAAATTTTCATTGTAACTAAGTTGTTACCATAAGGATGTCACTAATTGTTAATGACGGTAATATTATTATTATTATTATTATCACTATTTAATTTGTAAAAATATTACGGTGACAAACAAAATTTTTTGTCATATCTAATATCTATAATTAATAACAACTTTTGCATTATTACTTATTATTTTATCACTAACTTTTTTTTTAATATCTCCTAATTTCTATGTTTTCCATTGTTAGTTTTATTTATTTATATACTCGGGCGGCTCCAAAATTCTTTGTTTAATTTGGTTGGACAGTAATTTGAATGATAATTAAAAAAGTAAAAGTATTAAATATATATTTAAAATTATCAATAAAAGAAATAGGTAAAAGTTAACGAAGTTAATTACGAATAAAAAAGAAAAAGAAAAAAATCAATCTACTTACGTACTAAAGTAAGGTCCTCCTTTAAGACTTTAAAATGAAAATTATAAATTTGAAACCGTGAGGTATAATAAGTAGGCATGCATGCATGCACTTTCTTTTCATTTGTGTATATTCGATCTTAGAACATTTACTATATATGCGGGTGATTATTTATTTTACTTGAGATAAGTGTAGGAGTTTTAACGATTGTGGGGAGAATTTTAATGATTATAAGCACAATGATGATGTAGAAAATTATAAGAAGAGATGTTTTCATTGCAGAAAAAATTAGTTTTAGTTTGAGTTTATTACTTGCTTGATATATAATTGTTTCTTGTTCTTACATATTGTACAGTATTTGTATACGTAACTACATATAGAATATTATGCTGTTATATTTTTTAAATTGTTGGAAAATTAAAAAGACTTCTTACAACATGTTAAGACTACGATGTAATCACACACAGAGATAATTTTTCAACTTCCAAATTTTTTTCAAATCTTCTTGGCTTTTCAAGAACATAAAAAGTAACAAATTAAACTTCTAATAAGAAGCACAAATAAAATTTGGAAAAAAAAAAAAGGGTACGGCCACCTATCCTATTCCCCAATGTAAAACACGAATACACCTCAAGTGTAGCAAACAAGTGAAAATTAATGCAACTTGGTATTGTTTGGCTTCTGACGTTAACAATAATATTCTTGCAAGGATTGGTGGCTGCTAATCTTGTAAACAGACAGAACACCTAGAGTTTAATACCATATATCTATCAATTGGGGAACTGCCTTCGCCTCGTACGCGGAAACATTCATCTCATATAGCCGTGAGCGCACTGCTCAACAGCCAATATTTTTGTTACTTTCCTACAAGTGGAGGTGTATATACACGCATGTATAGTATTACATTTGTCTTAAATACGTCTTAATTAAACAAAATTAGATATTAGGAATTTCTAGGTGATGCGGTGATTTAATGAGTTCCGAAGTTTCGCTAGCTTGCTTAATTTGAAGAGGTAATTAGTTGTGATATATCGTTTTTTTCCACCCACTATATTTTTATATTATCGTAATTTCACATAAAATTGTACTGCTCATTGCACGTATTGAACGTAATTAGCCTATATATATATATATATATGTACTCTCATGTTAGCCAACCTCTAAATTTATGTTTGGTTTTAAGAATCTTAGTGATGAAAATAAAAAGAAGAAGAAGAGAAAAAAGATTAAAAAATATTTTTGAATGTTTGGTTATCAAGAAAACTACCAAAAACAAAGGGGAAAAAATTGAGGAAAAACATAGTGTATTTGAGGAAAATGAATTTTTTTCATAAAATAGTGAGGGAAAAAAGAAATCAGGGAGAATGTTATTTAATATCTCTTCATCTTTCTCCAACACACTTCATCACCCATTTTTTCTCATTCATTTTTTTATTATTTTCTTTAATAATCGTACAAATTTGGACTTTCATATTAAAGCCATTTTATTTTACCTAAGATTACTTTTTTCTCTAACATTTTTTTTCCTCGGCAGAAATCCGAAATCAAGTACAGCGTAAATGTTGGTTCCTAACAAAAGTTTAGCTATCCTATAATCAATCGGAGTCAGTCCAGAAATGACTTTAGCCTTTTGAAATGGCGGACCTTCTTGCTTGTACTTCTATTCCAATCGGTTACTTACGGATCATTTCCAAAGAAAGCCCAACAAAAAATTCACTTCTTGGATTTGTTTGAATCTGTGATGCACGGTGAAGAAGACAGAGAGAAAAATATTAATTTCATGTTTTACGTTCATTGTTAAGTCCCATAAAATCGGAAGTGTAAGTATTTATTACATCAATTATGCAAGTTTGATATCTCATTACTTAAGGTATTTGTTTATTACTGAACTGAAGTAATTCTTAATCATACAAGTGTCATTTTATTTTAATTTTATTTTTTCTCAGAAAAGAGATTGTCTATCTCTTGCAAGATTGAATTTATGATTTGGTTTGTTGTGATTGAGACGGACTACTTTGAATTATGACCTATTCATAAATTAGATTATTTCAACGGGAGTAGGGTACAAAATTAATTTCAAATCCTCTTGAAAGAATAATTTGCCTTGAACCCTGTTGTATGGTCCGAAACAACTCATCAAATTGGATGCAAGTGAATTTTATTTTATTCTATTTATTTTTTGGGACAAATTGATCAAGTTCATTTTAAAATAGTCTTGTGTTCAATAGGTTCACGGGGTAGCCCAATAACAAATAGCATCGAAGCTAACCACCCTCAAAATATTATGCAGAACAAAATATGACACATGCGAGATATATCTATTGAAGTGGAATAGAATACCTTATACATAGGAGTTACTCTAGAATCCCAATGGCCTTTTAAAAAAATAGATTGTCATACTACAACAACAAGATCGTAGTACTATTAAAGGAAGGGTAATTGTGATGTCCTGCCCCACATCCACTAAAGATTTAAAAAAGTGAATGTCTTATTAGCTTTTGCTAAAAATTTATATGCATTAATTGTATATCTATTTTAAGTAAATTGTTCACAGCTCAATTTCAAAATGCACCTTGTGAATTTGAAGGCAATTCCTAAGAGTTTAATGGGTACACATGTTGGGTCATAACAAGTTGCATCACAAAAAAATATTACTAAACAAAATTATTTCAAAATTTTAGAAATAGCCCATGTTATATTTTATTTATATGTTGGTGGACAAATAGATATTTTTTTAGAAAACTTTTACACATATAACTAAAACTTCAGTTAATTCAAATAAATATTTAAAGGCACATGATATTATATATACACAGAAAATTACTTCTTATGTGCACATAATAAGAAGTGGACAAATCACATAATGGTCATATATTTACCTTCTCTAAATTTAAATCTGTTAGAAATTAATCTCCAATATTTTAGATGAAATCATACATTTATCTCTTGTCAAAAATTAGACAAACCTCTTATGAAGTTTTTTCAATATACAACGATCATCTCTATGATAAGTTCAGCTACAATCACCTCTCTGACTTTGTTCAATGTACAAATAGACTTTAATTTATCCAGATAAATAAATGAAAAATGCTTTAAGAATTCAAAGATACTTTTACCTTTCAATTACTCGTACTACATACAAAATTTTATATCTAAACTTAAGTCTAAGTTAATGATAGTATACTCAATTTCAAATTTAGATTTAGATTGACTATTTGTCTGTGTCTTGTCCTTTTTCTTTATAATCATCGTGAGAACTGGATCTATAGTGACAACCATACGTGATGATCTACACTTCTAATTGAGGGAACAAGTTAACAAATATAACATTATATATAACAATTTTAATGTAATCTTTATTTGTTTATTTTAAGAATATGAACATTTTAATCTTATGTCTTCTAATTCGAGGTAGCAAAATAAAAAGTTAATTTTTTCAAATAACATATAAAGTAAAAGAAAAGACATGTAAGTTGATTAAAAGTAAACATTGTAGAATTTAGAAAATATTTATAATTATAAGTATTTCAAAAAATATGAAATTTTCACTAAAATTTAATATATATATATATATATATATATTGTAACACCCCAAACCATAAGCATAAGATTTTTATTAGATTTTAATTAAATTAACCAATTAAATTGAAATATTAAGATTTTAATAATAATAATTAATTATTACTACTACTACTACTACTACTACTACTACTACTACTACTACTATAAGAACAACAATAATGACGACGACGACGACAAAAAAAAAAAAAAAAAATAGAATTGAGGCCTTAGTAAATTGCACTTAAATTAGAGCCTTAGTGTGTTATTGGAAAATTTTAGGGACCAAGATTTAATGAAATAAGGACTTGATTGCAAAAATTAAAACTTGAGGGGCCAATATGAGAAAAAGAAGGTTAGACGAGTGAATTGATAGAACGGTGGTTAATGTGAGACACTTAGAAAATTGAGGGATTAGAATTGTGAACTGAGAAAAATGTTGGGGCAAATTGTGATTATTGAAAACTTAAAAATATAAAAGGAGAGTCCTCCCACTTTTTCTAATTTCAACATGCATAGCTAGCCTCCCTCCCACACCTTCTCAATGATCGAAAAACAGAGAGTTAAACCAACCATTATGTTCCTCACCTCATAATGAACTTAACAACACCAAAAATTACCTAAACCAACTAGCAGAATGCTAGAAAATCGAGCTCGACAATAGTGAGTTTTGGAGGTGACAATTTGCCAATTTTCAGCAACAAAAACTCATGAACAGGGAGTGGGTTTCAAGAGGCTCAACAAGAGGAGTTTAGCAACATTTTTAATTTTGTGATTTGATCACCAGAGAAGGAGAATCGAAGGTGGTGATGTGCGGTAGCATTTAGGGGTATAAATGGATATTAAACGGATCAGATATATTATTTTCAAATTCATATCCATTTAACTTTTTGAATATTCAGATGCATATATGAATACGGATTTGACAGATATTAAAAAATGATATCTGAATTCGTATCCGTAAAATATCGGTTGAATTCAGATATATCTGTATTCAATTGTAATTATTCAGATTTATTCATATTTTATTAAACTTATCCATATTTGAACTATTTTTTTATATTCATATTCTATGATAATTATTTAGATATCTATTTACAAATATCCAAATACCTATATCTATGAACCTATAATAAATACATATTTTAATTAATAAAAAGGAACTATATAATCTCATTAAAAAGAGAACAATCAAACAAATAGCATAATTTCTAATTAATAATTGACTTTATAATAGATTATTAGTACTTATTAATAATAATAATAATGGCATTTAAGTATATTAATTATATAATCAACCAACAATAATTGTGTTAATTAACTTTATTTTTTAATTTTTTCTCCAAATTACAATAATTTTTTAAATTTATTCTTTTCCCTTTTCAATTCTTTAATTATAATTTATATATAACATATATGGTTTATGAGATTTTTGTTAAAAAAAATAAAAATATATTATTTAATAAATATATACTCGGAGTGGATATTAAATGGATTGGATATGAATTTACTATATTCACATCTATTTATAATCGAATATCTACTAATGAAATATGAATAATATCTATTTTAAACATATGCAGATAAATTTTATATAAATAAATACGAACGCAAAAAATAAATAAATTTTTGAATATCCATTTATAGCTTTAGTGGCGTTGGTGGCGTAGTGGTCATTCTTGTCTTAATTGACTAGAGGGATGACAAGATACCCAAAAATTGATTAAGCGCTTTTGTTCTGCACGTTGAGTCGCATGTATTGCTTGTGGCAGACCTCAACTTTGGCGATGGCAGACAGCTGCGTGAGGCGATGTTGCGGTGGTGAACGGTGGTGCTCTGGTGATCAACCCAAGACAGTAGATAGGAAATCCAATTTCGAGTGCATGCTTGGCTAGTTTCAAGCTATGATTTGGCTCTGCACCCGATTAATTTGGTAAAACTTAGCTTAATTGATTGAGTCACATGATTTGATTTGTTGGAATATTAAATTGATTAAAAATTGATTGTTAAGTACAATTCAAGATTAAATGAATTAGTTGTGTTGAGTATGGACTAAATTGTTTTTTATTACTAAATTAAATCTAATGACGTGATTTGAAACTTAAGACGATAAACTGAGATAAAGTTGGAACTCCAATTAAGATTGTTATGTCAGTAGAATATGAGATTAACTAAAGTTAAAAACCATTGGACAAATTGAGCTAAGATATCTACTAAAATATATAACAAACCTTGAATCATTGTATGTTAAGTGATTCGAACTCAATTAATCTCAAAATGCAAAATAATACTTAACATATTTGATTTAAACTTATATATTCAGGAAAGTGTGGCCTATAACTACCATTTCAGATGACTAAGCGAGGTAATTCAAGTAACTACATTAGAATAAACTTCTCTAATATATGTCATATGGATTTAAAATTAGCTAGATTCTAAATTGACTGATAAATGAGATTGTAGTTAATTAAGGCAAGTTCTAGTTGGGATTATAGTTAAGAATTATGAAAGAAAAATAAAATTTATAAGTCTATTGAGTATAGCTTCATAGATTAGAAAACAAAGTTGATATTATCCTAGTCTCTCTTAAACTATATTTTGGGGATAACTAGGTATTGAGGACTTAGGCTATCAAGCTCACTCACAAAAAGCTCCGTTACTCAATAATGCCTAGTGAGGTTGATGCTTGATATATGATACCAAATGTTCTTGATGGGGAAAGGACTTACATAATATATATAAGTTATTGCTTGATCATTCCTTTTTAAATTTGAAACTGATTTATTTCATCATGCCGCTTCATTTGTAAACAATTAATATCATTTGTAAACTCATGCATTGAATTCTAGATATTAATTGAATATTTCATATCACTCTTTTGTCCACGGTCCTTTTTTGAATCTTGGCTCAAAAATAAGGTCTTTTTGAAAATATATTACTTGAGTTATTGAAAGTATTGATATTTTCACTTGAATTGAACTTGAAAATCTTCTATTTGAACTATAAAACTTTCAAAACCTCAAAATTGTTAAAGCACGATTTAACTAATTTATTTTTTAAACAATTGTTGTATTTTGTGATACTGTTGCGAGGTAATCTTGCAGACTAGCCATTATTGTATCATATTGGAAGAGAGGCCATCACGTGGATTGGTCGATACTGTTTGTTTATTTGACTCCCTTGAATTCCCATGAAGTTTTTTTAAAAAATTATTTTACTTTATATGGCAATTGTGGTATATTTTATGTTGGCTACTGGAACTTTCATGTGTGTGTGTATATATATATATATATCATATTATCTTACCCTTGGGGATGCCCTTAAGGAATTTTTGGCCCAAAGGATTGGTTAGCAAAATGATCGAGATGGCATTGGGCCGTTGATGGCTAGTCTACCAACTAGGTCTTGGTTTGCAATCCTGACTTCGGAATAGTTGGAGGTTGACTGCTACTCGAGGCTCAATCGATGAGGGATTGGTCCTACTGATTAATACTACGATTATTTTTTAAGTTGGCCGCTTGTCGAGGCAATACAAAGTAATATTACGCAGATATTTGGGAGTCATAAGGTTGGTAAACATCCCATAGTTAGTTTTATGAAATGCTTTAACCCAACAAGTTTCATAAATTTGATTAAATTTTAGAAATTTGAAATCTAAGTCTTTTATGAAACACTTTGTTTATTTGTGATATGGGATAGTTCAATAGGTCCAACATGCCTAATATCTAATGAGACGGCCCACAAGGCCCAAAGATGGAATCTGTTTGATCGATCGATATCGACCTCACTTGGGAGTATCTACGATCGACCCGAATTGACCTGAAGACTACTCTGATAATTCGAGCATTGAGTCTAATCGACAGTGATCGATTTCGGCGTTCACTTGAATTCCCACCGGGCATGATCTGACGAGTCAGGCTCACTCCAATGACACGTGGCAGTCGGTGTAACTGTTGCCAACAACTCTTACAACTCTGACAACCTTGCCAACAACTTTGGTAGAAATGTGCCCCTGCTGGAACGGTTTACCTGGGAAAGCAGGAGATTTAGCCACCTGGCACAGTATTAGAATCTGAACATGAAATGACTCCCAACCCCCCGATATGGGAAAAAGCTAGTGCACCAGACAGGGGTACTTTGGTAAAGTCACGCCCATAGAAAGCTATAAATATCCCAGGCCTAGTTACGCTCAAGGTAATGTCATTTACACTATACACCTTACATTCTCTATATTCTATTCGATTATCCTCTCGACCAGAACTAACTTGAGCATCAGAGTGCCTTAGTCGGGGGCACCTCGGCTAGCCTAACATGTGTTTGGTTGTAGATCTCAGGCCCAAAACCATATTTTTAACCCTCATTCCCTCTACAAGTTGCTTTCAGCCGCATTATTTGGCGCCGTCTGTGGGAACTTTAAGATTGTAGCGAAAAAAAATTGGTAAACACACGCAGAGTAACATCTGCAAGGGAGGAGAACCAAAGGTCCGTTTCTCCGTCTCTCCTTAACACCCAGCAAGACACAATTGCTCTGGGCGCCAGCGCCCCCCAAGAATAGCTGGTGATGCTACCCATGTCCCAATTGATGCAACTGATCAGTGATCAGATTTCTACCCAGATATCACCTCAGTTATTTGTTGTCCTGAACAAACACACCTCAGTGCCCATCCCCATCGTTAGTGTAGCTCCACAGCTGCCACCATAAAAAAATAGAACCCAGGAGAATAGCCCCTCCCATCATGAAGCTAGGCAGCCTCTCACCTGGCGTGATGTCAGTCCCAGATGCCCACCAATGGAAAAGAGGCACCCAGAACCACGCGAGGAGGTGGCAGATGTAGAGGATCACGTTCGACCTAATCGAGCCCTGCAGTGCAATAGGGTTGAATGCTGAAAGTGTGACTACCATGAAGATCGAGGAGAATTTGCGAATTTAGAGCATCGGCCTAGTTGAGCCCTGCAGTGCAAGAGGGCAGAGCGCATTAGGTCAGATTTTGATCGAAATGCCACCTAGGCAGACCGAAACGAGTGGGAGAAAGTATCCCATAAGGTCCAGTAGTTGAACAGACGCCTTGAGGAGATATCGAGAAATATTGACAGGGCCCCAAACCTGGATGCTCCTCAAAGGTCTCATCAGGA
>JACGDI010005734.1:188786-210734 GCA_014898725.1 Jacaranda copaia | reverse complement strand
AGAAAAAACACAGGTATAATAGGGACACTTATAGTGTTAGTTTCTCAAGCAAAAAGTACAGAGCAAGAAACTTTTCAATAATGGAGACTCTATCTGATATTCAGGTTGCAAAAGTGTGAATGAAGGGACTTATCCCCCTATTTATAGGTAATCATGTGCGGAAAACCATGTAACTGCCATCATGACAGCCTGTTCCCATACACTTCATATCCTGCGCACTGATAGCCGTATTAAATGTAAAGAAATTACCTCAAATCCTTGTTGGTATTTCAAAAACCCAGGTCAAAATTCATAAAACCTGGTCAAACGTATTAAATGCTACGGTTAAATATAAACTCCCTACCCCTTCTCATCGACAGGCTTGATTAGAACTGGAAGTTGGGGGGACTCGTGATATGGAATAGCCCAATAGGCCCAACAAGCCCAACACTAACGAGACGGCCCACAAGGCTAAAGATGGAATCTATTTAGTCGATCGGTATCGACCTAACTTGGAAGTATCTACTATTGACCCATATCGACTTGAAGACTACTCTAATAATTCGAGCATTGAGTTTGGTCGATATGATCGATCTTCGGTGTTCACTCGAATCCCTACTGGGCATGTTGATCTGATCGATCGAGCCCACTCCAATGACATATGGCAGTCGATGCAATCGTTACCAACAACTCTGACAACCCTGCCAACAACTTTGGCAGAAATGTGCCCCTGCTGGAACGATTTACCTGGGAAAGCAGGAGATTTAGCCACCTAGCACAGTATTAGAATCTGAACATGGAATGACTCCCAACCCCCCGATATAGGAAAAAGCTAGTGCACCAGATAGGGGTACTTTGGTAAAGTCATGCCCATAGAAAGCTATAAATATCCCAAGCCCAATCATGCTCAAGGTAATGCTATTTATATTATACACCTTACATTCTCTATATTCTATTCGATTATCCTCTCAACCAGAACTAACTTGAGTGTTGGAGTGCCTTAGTTGGGGGTACCTCGGCTAGCCTAACGTGTGTTTGGTTGCAGATCTCAGGCCCAAAACCATATTCAACCCTCATTCCCTCTACAAGCCGCTTTCAGCCGCATCAATTTGATTCTTCAAAACTAATCATGTTTATGAGTTTTGAGATTTTCTATGAAATACAATTAGAATTTGACATGCTATCTCGATGTTATGGGATGGCATTGAGTCAGCTCATTATATGTTGTCTAAGAAGTACTAGTCTTTAGTCCTATTTTGTGAATTCCATAAAATCTTTCAATTCCCCAATATCCAACTATTTTAGTATGTGCTTTTAGTTATTCGTATTTAGAATGAATGTTCTTTCGATATATGTATATTGCATTCCATATCATGTGATTTTGGCCACACATTTAAATGATTACCTAACTGAGTTTTTCAAATTCACCTTTTTTGTATCATTCTTCCTGTTCTTTGCCCAGATTAAGGAATGAAAGGTATTGTGATCATAGCCGCACCGTATATAATGTAAATAATGCTATAAAAGCTTATATTAATGGCAAGGACATGATATATTAGGTTTGTAATATGAAGGAGGCATTTGCCATCAGGTTATTATCCTTTTTCTATTGTAAAATGTAATAGGTTAGAGTTCCTAGCAAATGATGTTGGAGTTTGAATTTTAAGATTTGATTAGTGTATTTATTTATTTCACATTGTTATGGAGTTACTTAAGATGAGACTTTTGGGAGGTGCATATATATATATATATATACATTTGAAGTTTCTAGAAGTTAGATCAAAGTAACACCTTGGTCTAAAGTAGGCATCTCCTAGACAGGGTGCCACAAAAGTGGTATCAAAGCTTGGGCTTAAAAACCTGAGTTATGTTGGGACATGATCATTGGAATATGGGATTTTTGGATTTTAGGGTGCCATAATTGCTGATGGTGGCAAACCTCAACTTTGGCAGTGGTAGATAGTGGCGTATGGTGATGCTGCACTAGTGGATGGTGGTGCTTCGACAAGTCCATGATAATAAATAGGAAATCTAATTTCGAGTGCATACGGGCTAGTTTCAGGCTATGATTTGGCTCTAAACCTGATTAATTGGTAAAATTTAGCTTAATTGATTGAGTCACTTGATTTGATTCGTTTGAATATTAAATTGATTAAAAATTGATTGTTAAGTACAATTCTAGATTGAATAGATTAGGTTTGTTGAGTATGGACTAAATTGTTGGGTATAAACTAAATTTATTGAGTAAAATTTTTAATAATAACAATGAAATATTGGTCCATAATTGATAATATATTTAATTGAGATTGATTAAACCTAATTAACGTGCTTATGAAGTGAAGACAACAAACTAAGATAAATTCGAAACTCCAATTAAGATCATTATGATAGAGGAATATTGGATCAACTAATTAAGTTAAAAGCAATTGGATGAATTGAGCTAAGATGTCTACTAAAATATATAACAAACATTGAATCATTGTATGTTAAGTAATTTGAACTCAATTAATCTCATAATGTACTATGATACTTAACATATATGATTTAAAATTATAAATTTAGAAAAGTGAGACCTATAACTACCGTTTCATATGATTGAGTGAGATAATTTGAGTAAACACATTAGAATAAACTTCTCTAAAATAAGTCATATAGATTTAAAATTAGGAAGATTCTAAATTGACTTATGAATGAGATTATAGTTAAGGCAAGTTTTAGTTGGAAGTATAGTTAAGAATTATGAAAGGAAGATAAAATTTATATGTTTATTGACCATAGCTTCATAGATTAGAAAATAACGTAGATATTGTCCTAGTCTCTCTTACATTGTATTTTAGGGATAACTATGTATCAAGGACTTAGGCTACCGAGCTCACTCAAAACAAGCTCCACAACTCAGTAACACAAGGTGAGGTTTATGCTCGATATATGATACTAGATATTCTTGCTGGGGAAAGAACTTCCATAATATATATATATATATATATTATTGCTTGATCATTCTTTCTTGAATTTGAAACTAATTTATTTCTTTGTGTTGCTTTGTTTGTGAACAAACTTATCTTCGAACTCATGAATTGAATTCTAGATATTAGTTGAATATTTCGTGTCACCCTTTCATCTAAGGCCCTTTATTTTTTTGAACTTTGGCTCGAAAGTAAGGTCTTTCTAAAATATATTACTTGAGATATCGAACATACTGATATTTTACTTGAATCGAACTCGAAAATCTTTTAATCGAGTTATAAAATTTTCAAAACCTCAATATTGTTAAAGTATAATTTGACTGATCTATTTTTGAGCTAATTATCATATTTTGTGATACTATTGCTAGGCAGTCTTACTGACTAATTATTGTATCGTATTGGATGAGAGACCATCTCCTTGACTGGTGTACTATTTGTTTATTTAACTTTCTTGATTTCCTGTAAAGTTCTTTTTAAAAATTATTTTGCTTTATATGGTGATTGTAGTATATTTTGTGTTGGCTACTAGGACGTTTTTGCATATATATATATATATATATATATCATATTATCTTACCCTTGAGGATGCCTTTAGAGAATTTTGGGCCTAATGGACTAGTTGGCAAGATGATTGGGATGGCATCAAGCCATTGATGATCGGTCTACAAATCAGGACCTGAGTTGCAATCCTAACTTTAGGACAGTCAGAGGTTGGCTATTGCTCAAGGCTCGATCAACGAGGGATCAGTCCTACCAATTTGTACTACATTGATTGGTAAGTTGGCTCTTCGTCGAGGCAATATAAGGTAATATTATGCAGATTTTTGGGACTCATAAGGTTGGTAAACATCCCACAATCAATTTTATGAAATGCTTCATCTGTTTCATGAATTCGATTAAATTTTAGAATTTTGAAATATGAGTCTTTTATGAAACACTTTGTTCACTTGGTTCTCTAAAACTAAACCTGTCTATGAGTTTTGAGATTTTCTATGAAATACAATTAAAATTTGAGATGACTCTTCAATGTTATGGGATGGTATTAAGTTAGCTCATTATGTGTTGTTCAAGAAATACTGGTCTCCAGTCCTATTTCATGAATTTCGTAAAATCTTTCAATTCCCCAATATCCAGCTATTTTAGCATGTGCTTTTAGTTATCTATATATGGAATGAATGTTCTTCTTATTTATGTATATTTCATTCCATATCATCTTATTCTACCCAAACATTGAAATGCATGCCTTACTGAGTCATTCAAACTCACCCTCTTCGTATCATTCTTTCTGTTTTTTGCCTAAATTGAGGAGTGAAAGGCATCGCATTCATGGCCACATCGTATATAATGTAAATAATGCTATCAAGGCCTATATTAACAATATGGAAGTAATATATTGGGTTTGCAATGTAAAGGAGGCATTTGCCATCATGTTATTATCCTTTTCTACCATAAAAATGTAATAGGTTAGAGTTCCTGGCAAAAGATGCTGGAGTTTGAATTTTAAGAGTTGATTAGAGCATTTATTCATTTCGCATTGTTATGGAATTACTTAAGATGAAACTTTTGGGAGGTGCATATTTTATTTTATTTTGTTTTTAGTGAAATTTCTAGAAATTTGATCAGAGTAGCATCTCGGTTTGAAGTAGACACCTCTTGAATGGAGCACTATATATATATAACAAATTATAATATTTCAAAGTTTAACTAGTATTTACAGTGTTAATTTTATTATAATTTAATAAATATTGTATCTTAAGTGAAGATTGTATAAATTGAATAAATTTTGGGGGACTGTTGCTTGTAAATTCCATTCATATTGTACATCACGTTAAAATTGAATTCCCACTATTTATTTTATTTGATATTATCTTTTTTGTTATTGTAACATAACAAATGGAAGAATTGGTAAATATATATATATATATATATATATATATCAAACTTGTAAAAAGAGATAAAGTTAATTGAATATACCACAGAGAGTGCACATATAATGGATAAATAGCGGGAAGGTTCTTGTAATCTACTTTAACTAAATGTGAACTCTTCATCCATGTGTTTGCTTAACTCGGCTTCAAACTTTCCTTTTCGTTTTGTCGGCGGTTGCTTAAGATAGATGATTTAGACTACCCGATATATTAGGCTCAATTCGTTATATTTTTTATTTTTAGAATTTTTCAACATTTTTTTATTTTGACTACTAATTTCAATAAAAAAAATGAGAATAAGTTTGGATTAATAATATACAACTTTTGATAAGAGGTGAATTTTAATAACAATAATTTAGTATAATAGTGCTAGATATTTTAATACAATATTATAACTATTATTATTTAATTATTTTGGGTTTCATTATTTTCTTTATGTCTCATCAATTGAATTTTTTTGCTGGAGTAAAAAATTTTCATTAGATTTAATGTGCTCTATTATGTTGAGATGATAGAAAAAAAAATCAAGTCATTATTTAATTAGTTCATAAATTATGTTAAAATATAAAATTATTAGGTGTATTCAATATGGACTTTATTATCTTGGATGAATAGAAAAATATTACTATGAATTTGATAAAAGGACTTACATATTTTAAAAATAATAAGTATTTTAGATTTGAAAATGATAGTTATAAGTATGAGAGAAAAAAAATGATGACATTTGTTGTCACCCAGAAAGACCAAATAATATGATTAAGAAGTAAAAGTAAAGTAATTCAATGAAATAGACAACAAGATTTAACTTGATTTGACGATGTGTCTAATTTACCCAATAAAAAAATAAATTTATTGATTCAAATCAAACGGCCAAGTACAATTTAAGTCTTACAAATCTCATAAGAAAACCTAACACCCTTATTCTAAACTCCGAGAGAATATCTCTAAAGTAGTATAGAAATTATTGTCTAGGGTTCATCTCACATTATTTTTCTCTATCAAACTAGAAGAAAATGTGGTTTAAAAATCCAAAAATAGTCAAACGGGCCATGGATTTGTGTGCAATGCTACAGTGTAAAACAGCGTGCGTAACGAAAAAATTGCAGAACACACAGCGCCACGGTGCTAACTTCTTAGCGTTGTGGCACTCATTGCAAAACATGCAATGCCATGGCACTACTTCTTCGCATCATGGCCTTCTAGCACCGTGGTGCCCGTCGTTTCCCTTCTCGCTCGCTCCACACCATTTCCCACTGTTTCCTCCATGTCTCGCCATTTGTAACTTAAATTTCAAGGCATAATCAATAATTATCCATCTTGACTTGAAATTCTCCATCCATTATTTTTGTCCCTGCCCACAAAAGGGCCATCATGTGAGTTTGCAAATATTTATCAAATCCAAGCAATGCTCAAATTTGATTCTTGGAACAATCTTAGTCAACATATCTGCCGGATTATCATTAGTCCTAACTTTGTCAACCAAAATGATTCCTTAAGGGACCATATCCTGGATAAAGTGATACCATCATCAATGTGCTTTGTTCTTTCATGAAATGCTTGATTCTTTTATAAATATATATCACTCCGACTCTCACAAAATAATGTAGTAATATTAGAACCCATACGTATATCATCAATCTGACCTTTTAGCCAAATACCTTCCTTTGCCCCTTCAACTAAAGCCATGTACTCCATCTCTGTTGTGAACAATGCAACTGATGACTATAAAGTCGCCTTTTAGCTAATAGTACAGCTTGAGAGTCAAAACACATATCCCATCATAAACCTTTTACTGTCCAAATCTCCTATATAATCAGCATCTACATAGCCAACAATTCTAGTAGTAGAATTCAATTGACTATACTTCAAACATCTATCTGTAGAACCTCTCAAATACCTTATAATCCATTTACTACCTGCCAATGAGTCTTTCCTGGCTTATGCAAGTACTTGTTCACAACACTAACTATATGTGAAATATTCGACCTAGTGCACACCATGGAGTACATCAAGCTACCAACTATACTAGCATATGTCACATTTGACATGTGTTCTACCTCCTCCTCAATACTTGGTGATAGATTTGATAAGAGCCTAAAATGAGCTGCAAATGGTGTGCTAACTAGATTGGACTTATCTATTCCAAAATGCTCAAGCACTTTCTCAATATAATTTTGTTGAAACATGTACAACAATAAGTACAACAATCACAAGTATCTGCCCCGAATGATCTCCATGCCTAAAATCTACTTTGTGTTGCCTAAATCCTTCATCTAAAATTCACCACTCAACTAAGCCTTCAAAATGTTGATCTTAGTATATTTCTAGAGATAATGAGCATATAATCAACATAAAGCAACAAATATACGAGAAGGCCATCACTATATTTCTTATGATATACATAATAATCATAAATGGTTCTATTATATCCTAGCTTGGTAATAAAAACATCAAATCTCTTATGCCACTATTTGGGAGATTACTTCAAGCCATACGAAGACCTCTTCAAAAGGTATGCATGATTTTCCTTTCCAAAAATAATGAATCCCTTTGGTCGACTTATGTAAATTTGTTTCTCCAACTCCTATGCGCGGTGTTTTCACATTCATGTGCTTAAGCTCCATATCAAATAGAGCCACCATGACAAGTAACACGCGAATGAAGGTATGCTTTACAAATAGAGAGAACACCTCATGAAAGTCAACTTCTTTCTGAGTAAAACCCTTTGCAACCAATTACATCTTGTATCTCGTATCATCAACCCCAAGAATCCTTTCTTTTTTCTTGTAGATCTATTCATAACCTATAATTGTTTGCCCTTTAGATACATCAACTAGCTCTCGTGTGCTATTCTTCTATAGAGACTTCATCTCTTCACAAATAACTATTACCCATTTATCAAAATCTAGATGAGAAATGACCTCTTTATATGTGACTAAATCATCACCCACCAACTCTTCGGCTGAACTTAAAGCATAAGCAGCCAAATTTGAATATGCAAACTGTTGTGATGGTTTGATCTATTTTCTCTTTCTATCGCGAGCTAAATGATAGTTTTGTAGTGAATTATTTTCCTGCTACTGATTAGGTGATAATGAACTATCACCAGTTTTGTCTATCATATTCTATTTTTCCTTTGAAACTTGTGGAGTGTCAATTTCAAACTCTGTCTTCTCCTAATGCCCTGTGGACTACTTTCACCTTGCTCCACTTTCTTCATCATAAAAGACTTATCCAATGTCACATCCTTATTAATAGTCACCTTGGAGCCCTTGTCATCAGTATACCACAAATGATAATCCTTATCCCCATCTGCAGAGCCTAGGAACATTCACTACCTAGCCTTAGCCTCAAGCTTCATATCATAGATATGAGCATAGGCTGGATACTTAAATACTCTCATATTTGAGTAATCATTAGGAGATCTAGACCAAATTGCCACAGGCATCTTACTGTCCAAAGTAGTCAATGGTGATCTATTCACTAAATAACTGCCCAAAAATCGTTGGACAATATAGTATTAAAAAGCATGTATTTAGCTCTTTCCAAAATAATCCTATTTATCTATTTTGCAACTCCATTCTGTTGTGATGTATGTACAACTATGTGATGCCTCATGATTTCTTCCTTATCACAAAATTTCTAAAATTTCTTGTTGCAGAACTTCAATCCATTGTCAGCCCTCAAGTATTTGATCCTTTTTCCTATCTACTTCTCAATCAAAGTCTTCCATTGCTTGAAGTTGACAGACACCTCATCCTTATGCTTCAAAACATACACCTATACTCTCTATGAGAAATTATCAATGAATGTTAGCATGTACTTGGCATCACCCTTTGAGGGAACTTGAGAAGGCCCCCTAAAGATCTAAGTGAATATAATCTAAGGTGCCCTTGGTCATGTGAACTACAGTGCTGAACTTTATCTTATGCTTCTTACCAAGAACACACTGCTCACAAAAATCCAGCTCCCCGGTCTTCTCTCCATAAAGTAAACCCTGTTTACTTAATCCTAACATTCCCCTCTTACTCATATATACAAGCCGCATATGCCACAATCTTGTAGTATCATTGATTGATGAAAAAACTACTATAGTACCAAAAACTTTGGTACTTTACAATATATAAAAACTATTCCTCTTTTCTTTCTTCATGATTATTAGTGCACCTTCGGAAATGCGCAAAACTCCTTCTCGAGCTCCATACTCATAATATTTTTTTTCCAGAGTACCCAATGAAATTGGATTTTTCTTCAGATCAAGTATGTGATGCACATTTGTCAAGGTTCTCACAATACCATCATGCATTCTAATATTCACTGTACCAATCCTTACAACTCTACAAGAAGCATTGTTTCCTATAAGCACTTTACCACCATTGTATTTCTGATAAGTGGAAAACTAATCCTTTCATGGGCACATATGGTATGAACAGCGACTATTTAAAATCCACTCTAAACTCAAAAGATTCTCAATAACATTGAGAACAAGCCCACCAGTAGGCTCATCCTTAACAATTCCCGCAATATTATCCCATTTTTAATCAAAAGATTTACCTGTATCCTTCACTTTTCCACATTCTGGATAATTTTATTTCTAGTGCCTCTTTCCTTTGCTCCTAAAATATTTATTATTTGTTCTAAGCTTGGTTTGAGACTTAGATTATCCTCTACTTCTTTCTCTTTCTTTCGGTCTCCCCTTGGCAACCGATCTTTTCCCACTTTTACCATCGTTATTGCCTAGGACATGTTTTCTTAATTCATTTGAATTCAATGAAGCCTATACATCCTCTATTGAAATCTTATCTCTCCTCTACAGTAAAGTAGTAACCAAGTGCTTAAAAGATTTAGGTAAAGAACACAAAAGAATTAAAGCTTGATCTTCACTTCAATTTGCATATCTGTATTAGCAAAATTCAGAATCACTTTATTGAAATAATCACTGTGCTGAATAATAGATGTATCTTCATTCATTCTTAATATGTATAACTACTATTTCAAGTACAGGTAATTTGTGAGGGACTTCACCATATAGAGACCCTCCAGCTTTGACCACAATCCCACTGATGTACTTTTTGTGGTGACCTCTCTTAGTACGTTATCTACCAATAATAACACTAGAGTACCATAAGCCTTCGCCAAGAATACAATTTTTCCCTCTCTGATAGTGTCTCTGATAAGAAATCTCTGCCCTATAATGTTTTTTGTAAACCTTGTTGACATAAGAGAGCGTGCACCTTTATTTGCCACAACCCAAAGTCGTTCTTCTCATCAAATTTCTCTACTTTGTACTTCATGGCTGACATCTAGTCAATCTTGGCTCTTGGTACCAATTTTTTGTAACCCAAAAAGAATAAGTAGTAAAATTGAGAAATAAAAGTAAAATAATTCGATGAAACTGGACAACAAGATTTAATGTGGTTAGGCAATATGCTTAATCCACTCAACAAAGAAATGAATTTATTGATTCCAAATCAAAATGCCAAGTACAATTTAAATTCCAAAAATCTCATGAGAACACCTATTACCCTCGTTCTAAACTCTATTATGAGAGAATATCTAGTGTAGAAACTATTGTCTAGTGTTCGTCTCACATTATTTTTCTCTATCAAGCTAGAAAAAAAATAGGGTTTAAGAACCTAGAAGGTAGCCAAATGGGCTATGGGCCTATGCGTAGTGTCGCAGGGCACAAAATTGATGTTGCGACATGATTAACGAAAGATTTACGAAACACGCAACGCGGTAGCACTGACTTTCTAAAGTTGTGGCACTCATTGTAAAACATATAGTGCCATAACACTGACTTCCTAGCACCACGGCCTTCCAGCACCATGGCATGCATCACTTCCCACCTCATTGCTCTATACCATTTGGCACCATTTCTTACATGTCTTGCCATTCGTAGCTTAAATTTCAAGGGCTAATCAACAACATTTTTGTTAGAAATGAGACAAACAAAGGTATAGTTTTTTATTTTATGAGTAACATAAAACTTAAAACTAATTTTAAAATATAATCATCCAAGTCCTTAGATTTTGTGTCGATTTTTGCTCACACAGTACATAGTATGAGGCTTATTTAATGTGAGATCACACAAAGACAAATAGAAAACAAAAGCTTTAGAATTATGTTGCGTTGTCTATCGAATAGCAAACCACGTCTCTCTTTTCTATCAAAGTTTATTCTATATATTGATATTCTTTCTATCAAATTGAATGATATTTATATTGTCTAAGTTATGTCTTTTAGGAGCCTTATATCTTGTCTAAATTAATAATGTTAGAAGTTTGATCATCAATTGATTCAATAATACTATCCTTACATTTGTACATATAAAGTTTAGAATTCAAATTTTAATAAATTAATATTTATGAATCAATAACTTAATAAAGAAAAATATCCTATTAAAAACCTCAAACTTTTGGATGGGCTAACATGTTTAGCCTTTGTCAACACTCAACAATTACACGAATCTCCTGTAAAGTTTGCTAATAACAATGGTTTTCAAATAGTAAGTCTAATTACAATTACCTTTTCTAAAATTTGTTAATGCACAAATTAATAGTTTCATCTAATTCACTTAAAAAACAACAACAATATATTTTATGCTTTCAAAGACACTTTTATGCTCCAATTGCTCATACACGATTTTGTACAAATTCGTAGACTAGTCTAAATTTAAATTTAAATTACAATAGCATATTAAATTTCAAACTTAAATTTAGATGGACTACTCCTTTACTTATCTTTTTTTTACTCCTAGAAGGTAGTTCATAGCAACAATTGCAAGTGAAGATGGAGACGATCTATGGGTTAGTAGGTAGAATTTGGGAGGAAAGGAAAAGAAAAGAAAATCAAGTTATTACATGAATAACTTGAATAAAAGAAAGCTTGTACACGACAAGCCTCAAAACAAAGTAAAAAAACTATCTCATAGAGAGAAAAGCAAAGAAATTTATTGCTTAAGTTGTTTGACAAACTATATGTGTGAGCCTATTTATAAGTTTCTCAAAGAATCTTAGTCATTTGAAGGATAGGAACAAGAAAAATCTAATCTTATCTCTAAGACTCCTAACACTTTAAAATAATGTAAAATAACACATAACTCTCTAAAGATAATGCAAAATTTGAAATAACAAATAATATAATGTTAATCTAAAAAGAAAAATATCTAAAGAATGAGACTTATTATCTATGAAATATCTCTTGTATGTAGAAAGTCTTCCAGAAGATCACTTCAATCAAGATTATTTCTATCTTCTACATCCATTCTCCCCTTCTTAAGAAAATAACCATCCTCGAGTTATCTACATCTTCTAAATATAAAGGCTTGCTAGATGGATAAAAACGATAAAGATTAGCCACATTAAAAGTTATAAAAATTCGCATATTTTTTGGCAATTCCACCACATAAGCATTGTCATTTATTTTCTTCAACATGCGATATGGCCCATATTTCTTTAGCTACAACTTATTGTAAGTACCAGCTGCGAATCTTTCCTTCCTCAAGAACACCATAACTTCATCCCCTTCTTTGAAAGTTTAGAAATGCTAATGCTTATCAGTAGTTGTTTTATACTTGGCATTTCAAGTTTTTGCTTGACCTTTGCTTGAATATCTTATACTTGTTTCGCCATGTAGGTTGCAATTACACTTAATCCTAGGATTTATGGAAGCTTAATCAAGTCTAAGCAAGATGAAGGCATTTCAAATAAATAATAGAAAAGGAAGGTTGTCCTGTTACACTGTGAACAACATTATTATAAGCAAGTCAGCCTGGGACAAGGCAAAATCCCATTTTTAAGGCCTTTCTCCACATATGCTACATATAAATTGCCTAAAGTTTGATTTAAAACTTCACTTTATCCATCTATGTATAGATATGCAGTGCTACTAAACTTTAATGATAAATCAAACATCTTCTAAAGGGACAACTAGAAATGAGTAAGGAACCAAGTATCTTCATATAAAGTTATAGACTTAGGGACTCTATGTAAATGAACAATCTTCTTGAAAAATAACCTAGACATATTAGAAGCATTTGTAGTCTTCTTGCAAGGAATGAAATGGGCCATCTTTGAAAATGATCTACTACAACATACATAGAACCCATATCTCACTGAGTTCGTGGCAATCCAAGCACAAAGTTCATAGACAAATCTTCCCAAATATGCTCAGTATGGACAAAGAAGTGTAAAGATAAGTATTTTGAGTCTGGCCTTTTGTAGTCTGACATGTATAACAACGTTGTACTAATTTTCTCACATCTTGCTTTAATTGTGGCCAATAGTATCTTTTTTCAACTACAATGATAGTCTATCTTTTTTCGACTACAATGATAGTCTTATCTCTTCCAAGTTGTCTGGCAAGTCCTTCTCCATAAAAATCTCTAATAACGTTCTCACACAAGAAAGTACATGAAAGATAGAGTCTATTACCTTTCATAAGAAAGCCTTTAGAAATATGGAAATCTTTAGTAGACTTCTTATGCTGGCACTTCTCTGAAATATCTCTAAAATCTTCATCACTTTCATAAGTGTCTTTTAAATATTCAAGGCCAATGATCTTGTAGCTAAGGGTTATCAACAACGCCACTCATTGTTTAAAAGCATCTGCTACTTTATTCTCTATCCCAAACTTTGCCAAAGTCGATATGGAAATTTCTCCAAAAAAGTGATCCATTTAGCATGCATGTCCCAACTAGTTCTTCTTTAGCCTCCAAGGTACTTCAAAGTTTGATGATCAGTGTAAAGAATGAGCTCTTTTCTAATGAGATAATGCTCTAAATACTTTAAAGATTGTATAACTACATAAAACTCTTTATCATAAGTAGACCACTTCTATCGTGCGTCACTTAGCTTTTCACTAAAGAAAGCCACATTGCTTTTCCTACAAAAGAATAGCTTCAACACTAGCTAGCATCACACTCTACTTCAAAGACTTTGTCAAAACTAAGCAAGGCTAGGATTAGAGTTGGTAAGTTTCTCCTTGATGATATTAAAACTTCTCTGCATCTTCAATCTACTAAAACTTACCTTTCTTCAGGAGATCGATAATAAGAGCCATGATTTTGCTAAAGTGCTAAATAAATTATCGGTAAAAAATTGTCAACCATGGAAACTCCGCAGTTCACTTATTATTTTGGGTACTGACCAATCTTGAATAGCTTGCACCTTATCCTCATCAACATAAATACCATTAGTATTAACAATAAACCCCAAGAACAGTAATTTAAACATCATAAAGCTGCACTTATTGAGGTTTTTGTAGAGCTTATTCTGTTGTAAGGTAATCAATACTTCTCAAATGTGTAATAAGTATTCTTCCTGAGAACAGTTGTATATCAATATGTCATTAAAGTATACTACAACAAACTTTCCAATAAATAGGTATAGTACTTGATTCATTAGTCACATAAAATACTAAAGAGCATTAGTTAAGCCAAAAGACATTACCAACCATTCATATCGTTCTTCCCGTATCTTGAATGCAGTCTTCCATTCATCTCCTAGTCAAATTTTGATTTGATGGTATCTACTGCGAAGATTAATCTTTGAAAAGATAGTTGATCCATCTAATTGATCAAGCATATCATCCAATCAAAGAATGAGAAACTTGTGTCCTACTGTGATCTTGTTGATGGCTCTACTATCTACACATCTTCACCAACTTCTATTTTTCTTTGGTGTCAACAAAGCTGAAACTATACAAGGACTCATGCTGTCATGAATATGTCCTCTCTACAACAACTCATCAACCTTTTCCCATAAAATCTCATTCTTCCTTAGATTCAAGTAATAGTATGGTAGGTTTGGCAAGCTAGCCCTAAGAATGAGATTAATATGGTGTTGAATATCACTAATTAGGTATCATATCTTTGAACTCTTTAAGTAACAAACGTATGCCTTCAGAAAGTTATTTTTTTGGCAAATCCTTCATAGCCGTTAAGACTCTCTTTACTATTAAGCAATGAACTAGTTGAGTTTCTCTATAGGTAGCCTTAAACTCCTTCTCTGAGTGAGTTAGTGTTAGGAAAGATTTTTACCTTCCACTTTAGAGACTTTGTCAGCAACAACAAAGTCATCTTCACTCCATTTATCTCCAATTTGTATATATTATCCCGTCATGGGCATTTTTATCAAATTACCAAGGTCTACCAAATAGCAAGTGACAAGCATCCATGTCTACCATGTTGCAATACACTTTTATCTTTATACTTCCCAACTGAGAAAGTAACTTTGCAGCATTTTATCACTTGAATGTTTTTCCACGGCCTTGATCTACCCAATGCTGTAAGGATTTGGATGCTTCTTTGTCGCTAGTTGTAGCTTTTCAACAGTACTCTTCCCAATAATGTTCTCCTAACTACCATTGTCAATAATTAAGTTATAGATATTACCATTAATGGTGTATCTTATTCAAAAAAAATTGGTGGTACTGAGTCATGTCTCTTTTCTTTGGTGCTAGCATCATCTTCCAAACCACAAAAATTTGACAATTCTTTAAATCTTCTCCATCATCATGACTATTGGTCATGCATACCTTCTCATCTCCATGTTCAAGCTCTTTTTTGAATGCACCATGCTTTACGATGTTGATACCCCTTTTTATTGGACAATCATTAGAGCAATGTCCTAGCTAATTACAGCAAAACATTTTCCAAGAATTGGCTTGGCATATGGGTTCTTCTGCAATTGCATCTAGGTGTTCATCACCACTAATTGTCTACATATTGCTTTACCATATGTTTTCTTCTCAACTTGCCTTTCCAAGTTGTAAGTTGATGTGTTTTATTCTATGGTTGCCAGTGCCAACTAAAATTAATTCTTCCTAGAATACTCTATTTTCTTATCTTGCATCATCATTTTAACCTTTAATGCCATATTTCATGCTTCAAAGATATATACTAACATTTGCATGCTAATCTTATTTTGAATTGCAAGCTTCAAACCATTAAGGTATCTCCCCACTTGTTGATTATCTAACTCTATTAGATTATTTCACTCAGCCACATAAACTCTATGGTGTATTCATGCACCGATCTAGCTCTTTGGTGACACTGTTGATATTACAAAAATAGATACTGCTCATAATCTGGGGGTAAAAAGTAAGCTTTCAGTAATTGCTTCATCGATACCATGTTCGAACTCATCCTTTACCTTCACACCTACTTGTGTCTTGTAGACAATCCCACCAAGCAAAGATAGCTCCCTTTAGTCTGTAGGCTACTAAGTTGACTTTACATTTCTCAAGAATCTCCAAATAATCAAAGAATCTATCAACTTCTGCAAGCTAATCCATAAATTCTTTAATATTTAAATTGCCATTAAAGTATGGGAGATCTGTCTTTAGGTGAAAATCTTCATCTCTAGCAGGGTGTTAGATCCGATCTTGCTGATTTCCCTATCCCATATTAAACATCTCAATATCTTCATCTTCTTTCTTTTCTGAATCTTCCATATTAGCATGATAATAACATTGATGAGGAGGTTTACGTCTAACCAGTCATGGTGCTTGGGCAAATTCCACAGCTTTATGCCTTGGCCTTCTATCTATGCTGAGAGCATCTATATGTAAATTCATCTTTTCCAATCTACAATCAATAAATTCTCTCAATTCATGAATCTCCTCTTGCATAGTTAGGAAAGTTTGATTTCCATCAACCATTTGGTTATTTTACAAACCACCAATTGCTCTTGCATTAGCCATTAGGAAAGGCCAAGCCTACTCCAATACCAAACTAATGCAGCGGGTATAATCTAAGAGAAAAGGAAAAGAAAAGAGAAACCAAATATTGTACGAATAACTTGAATAAAAGAAAGCCTGTACACGACAAGCCTCAAAACAAAGTTAAAGAACTTTCGTGTAGAGAGAAAACCAAAGAAATTTGTTGCTTAAGTTGTTCGACAAACTACATATGTGAGCCTATTTATAGGTCTCTCAAAGAATTATAGTCCTTTAAAGGATAAGAATAAGAAAAATCTAATCTTATCACTAAGACTCCTAACAGTCCAAAATAATGTAAAATAACACCTAAATCTCTAAAAATAATGTAAAATTTGAAATAACAAATAATATAATGCTTATCTAAAGAGAAAAAAAATCTAAAGGATAAGACTTATAATCTATCAAATATCTCCAATGTAGAAAATCTTCTAGAAGATGACTTCAATCAAGATTATTGTTCATACAAATTTCGTTGTCTGCAATATTAAATCACAAGACAAAGAAAAATAATAGACAAATTAAATTTGTATTAAAGAATAATATGAGAATTATAATTTATCAGAGAAAAATATAAATTTCCTAACAAAACTAATCCCCTAATTCTTCTCCCAATATATATGATCAAAGGGCTTGACGTTTGTTCTTGGACATATGGTGTAGTATCCTTTGATTTGGTAAAAGATACTATGAAATTTTTTTGAAATTCGATTCTTGACTCCGAGATCAAAGGACTTGATGACTTGATGCTTTGAAGAGGTATAGAACTTTTGCAGTAGCAATATGTTGTCGCATCAAAAAACTTGAAGACTTGAGTCTTTGACTTGAGAATATGTAAATATGAGAATATCCACGAGAGTCTCTAATCATTCATTTATATAGGTGCACAATAGAAGACTTTGAAATAATTTAAACACATTTGATAATTATATCTTTGATTCATATTAAAAGATAATATCAAATGTTCTTGATTTGATTGGTCCACATACATAAATATGCCACAAGTCCCGACTTAATTAGCTTAAGATTCTCAGGCCACTAAATTCGATTTGATTGACATGATACACCTTCATCTTGACATTTATCAACATTTGATTTATAAAATAAATAATAGAATATTAATTAAAATTATTTATTTATTATTTAGAATTTAATTTAATAAACTCTAATATATAAATAGAAAATTTTAAATTAATAACTAATATATTATTTACACATGTCATTTTTTTAATTGGCTAAAAAATTAAGCCATCTATAAATGCCCCCTCGATACGTGTTCACAAATAATGTCTTCCAGTACATTTTTGAGTGAATAAGTTATGATAATTATTATATATATATATATATAAATATATAACATATGAGCTAGCCTTTAATATATATATATATTTAAATACACATATATATAACACATGTAAGCTTATATATATGCATAAGGACCCACATGGTTTCACACAAAGTCAAGGCTAATCAAAATTTTCCATTGTTGTCGATGTTTCCATTGTTAGTTGTTGTTGCTTCTGAGTTCAATCAAACAAAATAGAATCTCCATGCATACGGCCCACCACAATACTAATATGATTTATTTCCAAAAGATAAACACAGTAGCAACGGGTTTTCTCTTTTTGCTTCGCTAGGAGACTTATCAGTAATAGGAGTTCCAATTCATTTGCAGAGTCTGAAACATTGCAAATTAAATTGCAATCAACCAATCAACACTTGGCAGAGTTGGACTTCTATGGGAATTAGAGTAGGCATGATTCAACCAAAACTCATTCTCTTAATTGTATTAGAATTGAAATACTTGAAAATAAATCTATAAAAAGAACATCCCATAAGGATAATTCCATCAATTGATTATTGGGGAAGCTCTGAAGACTTGAGTTGAGAATTTGGGTTTATTTATCTATTCAATTGGGTATACCTTTTCCTTCTCAATTTCTGCACACCAACTATTTGTAGAAAATCCTCATAGAGCTTATATAACCATTATCACTTCTATTCAATCGGCTGATTATTACAATTGAAAGAGAGTTGCTTAGACTTCTTTGGCATTCATCAATGGAAAATTTTTTAACTCCTCATGGGCATCAACACGTAGCCAAAAACAAAAATTTTGAAGGCTTTAGGCGAGTCATCAAATTGTGGTATGTTACTATAATCGTTTTTTTACTTTTTTCTTCATCCCTTTATATATATATATATATATATATATGCTTAAGTTTTCCTTTTTTCATCTCTTCTCTTTTCTTTTGCAAGTTAGGAAAACATAGCTCATTCTTGATCAATTCATGAGGATGTATATCGAGGATCACACAAAACCATCTCCATGCATTATCATTTGGAGTGACAAAAACAACCTTAAAGTTAAAAATACTAGATTGGTTATCCATAAATCAGCTAATGATGTTCTTCATTCCATACCTCGACCTCTTAGTAACTCTATGCATATCCAAGAGTGGTCCGAAGAGGCAACTAAAGAAGTGATTGATTTACGTTCTGGAGTTACATCTTGTTTGAGGATACTTCTCTTGAAGTCCTCCCTTTATGATGCCAACGCCACTGGCTCGGAATTTTTATTTGCAAGTTATCATTCTAACATTAATGGATGCCCATTGAGGATTCCTGCATCAAGGTTTGGCGAAGTATCTTTTCATGTAGGTTATTAGGAATAGATAGAGGATGTGCTAGGCCATCGTGCAGATGTTCTTCATCAAGCTAAGGTCTATGCAGCAGTTCATGCCTCACTTTTCATATACGTTTGTTATAAGAATATCCTCCAAGCATTTCTTGAGCTGTGGTGCCCTTCCACGAACACTTTGCATACTGCTACTAGTGAATTTTCAGTTTGTCTATGGGATCTTTGTGTACTTGGTGGATTACCTATCCATGGATATTTCTATGATGAATCTATCCCCACTGCAAAAGAACTGCTTAGTGATGACAGACATGACCCTTCTCTACCATGAAGTTGCAAATATCTATTCTTGGCTTATCATATGCACCCAAAGGACTTTGATGGCGTTCTTATTTATGATTGGATTGGCTTTTATTTTAAAAAACCATTGAGGTATGTAGGGCCCTCTTTGAGATCTTCTCGAAAGAGGTCTACTGAGCCAAAGATCTCTCACAATCGATGTGGAAGAATAGATGCATCACTTTTATCTCACGCCAAGGAATATAATGAGTCATTTATGATGTTGGAGGTTGAAGAAGATGTTAAAGGGAAGACCTACTTGGTTGCTTTTCTTTCATGTTAGTTAAACAATTTTGTTCCACCATATCACAAAGCTAATATGATTCGTGCTACTGTCTTCAAGGTTGCTAGTAGAATGGTGAATGGTGATTGCTTTTCTCTTGTAGTTCCTGTATTGGCGGGCATTTACTATAGTTTAAGGAATATATTAACTTCGACAAGTCTTCAGGAGTTTTCTTCTATTTTTCTCATTCATTATGCTCATCATAGTTGGATAGGGCACTACCTTAGCGCTCATGTTTTATCCTAGATTGATTTAGGAACAGCTAAGATGGTCAAATATGCGGGGGAGAACATGGCCAAATATTTTGATCTTTTAGAGGCGCGAGATATATACCTCAATATCAACCCTTCAACTATTCAAAATTTACATTTATTTCCATTCAAGTAGTTTATAGTAATAGATGGCCCCTACATATCAAATACTTATAAGGATCTTTTTGTGGCTCTTCGTTCTAGTTATTTGACATTTCGATGTGGAAAAGAGCATATCATTGAAGCTTATAGCCCTCATCAATTCAGCTAGCAATGTGGATTTTGTCAACATGTCCCGAGCAACTTCAAAAAAAGATTCATACTTGTGATTTGTATGAGCTTGTTCAGCTGTGGCAGTCATGTACCTTATCGAACACATCTTACAAACTTATCATTCCTGGCAATACTTTTTTCTTTCCATTAGCCACAAAGGCATATGTAGATTGGTGGGACAAACACTGGAAAGCTTTGCAAATAAAAGGTACTAAGATTGTTCTCAAGGTCAATCAGAGAGATGTGGAATCAAATTCTGGTCAACTCAATCAACTTAGGGATAAAATTGAATGACATGCATCTGAGTCTGGGCATTCTGGTAATAATCTCTCTTGTTCTAAACAAGCTTTAATCAAAGATCTCAAAAATAATCCAGCGGCCTCATCTATTCAAAATTCTATTGTTTTAGGGCAAGTTAAAGGAAGGAATTTGGAGCCTAAAGATTACAACCTTATTGAACATACTCAAGTGCCATCTTAAAGGCGTTGTGACTTACTTGAGATTTCATTCTTTACTGATGCTCCAATGGAAGGAAATGAAATAATTTCTGCACTTTCTTGCTTAAATGACAACTCCAGTAACCAATGCATACTCAAGAAGAAGCCAAAGATTTTGGATTTAGATAATATCAGTATTAATTCTAATTTTTTTGCAGATGTCCCAAGTTCTTCTTTACCTTTAGGTGAATTAGCCAAATATACAAAGTCATTTATTTATTTTTAATATCATCTACCCCCTTTTTTTTGCGTATATATTTGTTCTTTTTTTCTTCTCTTTTTTTTTTATGATGTAGCTCGCAGATCTCGAGATGCTAATCCTAATTACTTTCGAAGGTAGTGTTAGTTCGATAAATGAGGCTAATTCTTTTAACTTGCTTGAAACAAATATTTCTCAACCTCTTGATGGCGGCATGCAAACTTCCCGTAATACTACTGATTCCAATAAGCGGCCAAAGGTAATATTACTTGAAATTATAAATGATAAGGCTTTTGCTGGGAAAGACAAGCCCCAAAAGATATTTGAAGCTCCGTCTTGGGCACTTCCAGCTGCTGAAATTTCTAAATTTTGTCCTCGAATTATAAAGAATGAAGTAGAGCAGATGTTGTTCAAATTCTATTAGGAATGGATATGTCAAAAAATCATGAAAACTCCATTTGAGCAACTTTTAGAGATAAAAGCCTAGAATTGATTATTTGATTGTAGAGATAAAATAATACATAAAAAATACATCACTTTTGAAGGACCACTTGAGATCTTTCTTTGAGGGTACATCCAACTACACAAAGGTTAAGTCAAATTCAATTTAGAAAGAGACACAAGAAACCCAAGAGAAAGCACTATGTTTTGCGCAATAGGATTTTTTTGAGGCCGAGGTGATAGAAAGTAAGAACGTTGGAGAGGTAAATGGTCTCAAGAATGAGCTTCTTCAAATCACTAACTAGCAAGAGAAATTGAGAATACAACTTGTTGAGTTAAGCAGTAAGGACGAATTTACAAACTCATCACTCCCAAAAGCTGAAGAAAACTTGTCCATTATCCAGAAAGAAGTGGCCACCAAGAGAGATAAAGT
>JACGDI010005734.1:173480-188686 GCA_014898725.1 Jacaranda copaia | reverse complement strand
TGCTTGAACTTGATAAATCATCTATAATTACTCTAATGATTTGATTGAACTAGAAAAGTAAATCATCCTAATTTGCTCCAATGATATGATTGAACTTGAGAAATCCTCAAAACTTGTTCCAGTGATGTGTTTGAACTTAACAAGCCATCCAAACTCATTCTAGTGATGTGATTCAACTTTAGGAAGTAAGTCATCCAAATTTGCTCCAATGATATGATTGAACTCGGGAAGCCATCCAAACAAACCCCCTTTTTTTTATGCAACTGAACTTGGGAGATAACTCTCAAGCTGCCTACGTACCCCAACAAGTGGATCAAGTCATTACGTAGTTCAAAGTAAACATTTTTTTCTTAAGTGGGGTGTTGTTCATAGTTTATATTCACGTGGGCCAGGAGTATCCATTCCTTAACCACCTTAGCTAAGTGGGGTATTTAATATTTCAACCATGTAAAGTACCTTTAATAGGGAAAGTTAGCAGTTTAACCACATGCACTACCTTTGGTGATTATCGTACACATTTATACTAATACGGGTTAGGAGTGACATACAGTTTAAGCTCATGCATCAAAGAGCAACATGCAATTTAGGCTCGTGTATCAATGAGCGACTTCTTCTTCATGGATAATATTGCTTCAAAAACTTGCCATTTATAGGGCCTATGTGCAATCTATCTCTATCAACTAACTTGTATGCACTATTGGAGTAGACTTCTTTTGTCACATATGGACCATCCCATTTTGACATGAGTTTATTTCCTATTCGTTGGGTGATGGTAATGGGCCTTCTTACTGCCAACACCAAATCTCCAACTTGAAAACATCGAGGATGAACTTTCTTATTGAATGCCCTTATAATACATAATACGTGCTTGATAACATTCAAGCTATTGTTGTGCTTCGAGTCTTTTCTCATTCAATGCTTCTAATTCCTCATGTTGAAGAGGAACATTATCTTCAATAGTAAGTTCTTCTTGAATTGCTATACAAAATGAAGGTATTTGACTTTCAAAAGGGAGAACAACTTCAACCCCATAAACCAATGAATATGGAGTGTCCTGGGTAGCAATCCAATAAGTTGTCCGATATGCCCAAAGAGCTTCTCCAACCCTTTCGTGCTATTCCCTTTTAGATTTTGACACTACTTTATTTAGCAGATTGCATAAAGTTTTATTGAATGCTTCTGCTAAACCATTTGTAGTCGCATTGTACATCGAGGAATTATATTGCTTGGATCCAAATTATTTGTAGATTTTATCCATCAACTTATTATAGAAAGGCTTCCCATTATCAGTAATGATGTACGCGACACTCCATACCTGAAAATCAATTACATAAAATGAACTCCACAATTGTTTTTTCCTTTACTTCTTTGAGGGGGACCACCTCTGCCCACTTGGAGAAATAGTCTGTAGCTACCAAAATGTAAGCATGATCGGTCGATGACTTAGGAGTAATAGGACCTACAAAATCAAGACCCCATACATCAAATGGCCATGAAGCAACTGTGGGATGTAAGGGTTTAGGAGGCTGATGTATAAAGTTAGCATGCATCTAACAAACTTCACATCTCTTTGCATAATTCATACAATCTTTAACCATAGAAAGCCAGTAGTATCCTGTTATTTTAATCTAAAAATGAAGCTTAGGACCTAACTGGTGAGCTCCACAGACTCCAGAATGTACCTCAGCCATAGTTTCAGTTGCTTCTTCACCACTCAAGTAGCGTTGATAAATACCTTTATAAGATTGATGATATAAAACATCTTTGTACAAAATGAAGCGAGATGACCTCTGACACACCTTTGTCCTTCAACGAGGGTCTTATGGCAATTTTCCATGCTTTAGATACTCAATCAGTAATGTCTTCCAATCTTCATCTTCACCAACTGAGACCGATATGGCTTTTAATTCCCCAAGGTCAAGCTAAATCAGTGAAGGCATAATCTATTTATTGCATACTGGGATATTGTCATTTCTTTTTTAGAAAGGGCTAAAGTGGTAGCCAGGTTAGCTAATGCATCCGCCATCCTATTTTCTTTCCTCAGGATGTGACTTAAGATAATACTTTCAAACTTCTTTAACAAACAAAAGGCTAGTTGAAAGTAAGGAATCAAATATTCCTTTTTAACCTCATAGACATTTAAAAGCTGATTGATGACCAGTTTTGAATCATCGTAGACTTCAATTTCTAAAATTTTCATTTTCAGTGCCATTTGAAGTCCAATAATCAATGCTTGATACTCTGCAACATTATTGGAGCACAATTCATTTAACACTACATAATATGTCAAAACTTGCCTTTCTGGTGAAATAAAGACAATCCATGCCCCTGCTCCATTAGATTGAGTTGCTCCATCAAATAACATTGTCCATGCTAGCAAAATCTTAATGAAAAAGGCATCTTTATTAGGTAATTCATTGGATACTTCCCAGTCTATAGGAATGGGGTGATCTACCAGGAAATTAGTAAGAGTTTATCCTTTAACTGCTTTTTGAGGAACATATGTGATCACATATTAATTGAATATAACTGACCACTTAGCCAATCTTCCTGAAAGCACTGGTCTTGGCATTACAAACTTGACAGGATCAACACGTGAAATGAGTCGGATAAAATATGCCTCAAAATAATGCTTCACCTTTCTGATTGCATAAAACAGGGCAAGGCAAATTTTCTCAATAGGGGAGTATTTCAACTCATTTTCAGTTAAGGCTCTACTCAAATAATATAAAGCTTTCTTTTTTCTTTCATCATTTTCTTAAGCTATTAGAGCCCCAATTGACCATTCTTGTGCTGCAATGTACATTATCAATGGTTTTTGAGGTGTAGGAGCTCTCAAAATTGATGGATTCATGAGGTATTTTTTTATGCTCTCAAAAGCATTTTCACACCCTTTATCCTATATGAAGGGAGTATCTTTCTTCATCAGGTGATTAAATAGTTGGCATCTTCTAACCAAATTTGATATGAACCTTCTTATAAATGCAAGATTACCTTGTAAACTATGTAACTCTTTAAGAATCCTTGGTGGTGGCATCTTTTGGATGGCATCAATTTTGGCAAGATCAACTTCAATTCTACGATGTCAAACTATGAAGCCAAGGAACTTGCTAGACATGACACCAAATGCATACTTGAGCAAGTTCATCTTCAAGTTCTATTTCCTTAGTCAATCAAATACCATGCGGAGATCTTCTAAGTGATTATCTTTATTTTTAGTCTTAAACCACGAGATTATCAACATAGCATTCTACCCTTATGTGTAACATGTCATCAAAAATATTCTGCATAACTCATTCATAAGTTGCACTTGTATTTTTCAACCCAAAAGGCATCACTTTGTAATAGTAAATACCTTTTTATGTATAAAAAGCCATACATTTCTCATCTTGTGGTGACATTCTGATTTAATTGTACCTAGAGGATCCATCCATGAAAGATAAAGCTTCATGTCTAGTGGTTGCATCTACCATGAGTTCAATAATAGGTAATGAAAAATCATCCTTTGGACATGCCCTATTCAGATCTCAAAAATCAATGCAAATACGTATTTGACCATTTTTCTTCTTAATTGGTATGATGCTAGAGATCTAAGTTGGATATTTAACTTTCCTGATAAAACCTACATCAAGAAGTTTGTTGACTTCAGCTTCGATTAGAGGAATGAGATCTGAGCGAAGCACTTGTTGTGACTGTTTTACTGGATGAGCCCTATATTTTATGCCAAGGTGATAGATTGCAACTTTTAGATCTAATCCTAGCATTTCTTTGTATGTCCATGCAAATACATCCTTTTACTCACTCAAGATTTTGAAATATTGTTGTTCTTCTTCTTTAGGATTTAGAAGTTTGCTAACAAATATGGGACAAGGCTCTTTTATCGTGCCAAGATTCAACTCTTTGAGTTTATCAATAGTCACCTGTCCACCATCTTCAAGTTGTGGATGAGCTTTTAGGACTTCATCTTTAGGACTTTCTAAATCAAGCTCTTCATCAACAGCGATATGATTACATACATGTAACTCATCATTTTCTTCATCATATGGCTGTTCAATCTCAACAACACTCATTCTCTAGAATGTGATACTCCATTTTAATGCTCCATTTGCTTTTGAAATTGGGACAGACACCATTATCTATGCTGGGTAGTTTATAGCTTATATAAAATCACTTGCCACCAATCTATTGAATTCTTCAAGATACAGATCATGTGACATAGGATTTAGCTTCTCTTTAACACTTGTGTAATTAGAGCTAATGGTGATTTCCACTTTATCTTCATTTGCACCACTCTTTTTGCATGGATATTTTATGATGCACTACTTTATTTTCATAGGTTTGTCCATATTGATGACTAAGATTGTAGATCCAGCTCCATTCGATTGGGATAAGTGAAGAGTTTGACTCTTATTTTTTAACTCCAATATATCAGTTTTATTGTCAACACTTCTTTTTGCAACATTATTTTTGAGTCTATTGAACATAAAACCTCTCAGATGTAGACCATTATTAAACTTGCTTTGATCCTTAACACCAAGTCTTTTAAAGATAGAAGGATGAGTAATTAGAGTACTGAGATGATCAAATACAGAAACTTAATGTTTATTTTATTTTTGCTCTTCCTGCTTCACATGATCTTCTGCAGAAATATGTTGGACAATAACATACTTATCTTTCTTCGTCATACGTATCCTAACTAGTTCTGCAACTTTGAATCCCAAGCCAACCTTTGATTATTCAACATAAAATCCTTATCTCCTTAGCTTTTCTTGTGCTTCACTGAGTCCATGAACGTTTTCTTCGGTCAACTCAGGTTTAAGGTCACTTAGATTGGGTGGATTAACAAAGTCATAGCTAGAATTTTCAAGCAACTTATATACCTTAGGATCAAATGTCCCCTTAAATTCTTTATGGGAAACCTCTATAATAGATGGTCTATTATGAATTGATGAGCTTATACCAACAATAGGCATGGTGAAGCCCTTTTTCAAAGTTTGACTGTCACTTGATTCTACCACCTTTAATTGGCTTTAAGCAGCATCATTTGACTCAATAGACACTCCCACTAGAATTTTCTTTTTCTCTTGTGATGCTTGCAATGTATATCAAAATTTTAGTAAGTTGGAATCATCACTCCACTTGCATTCTTTGCCCATCAAAACCTCAGTAATTATTAGTTTATTGAAATTTTTAGAACAATCTTATCTCCCTTCAACAAAGTAGTTGCCAGGAGCCTTTGTAGGTTGCACTTCACTTACTGAGTTAGGATTCAGATAAAGTTTAGCATTAGCGAAGTATAATTCAACTTCAGTAAATGGTTGCACATCTGCATCAACTTTCGTAACTTCTCCATTTTTTGAATACTTGAAGTATTGATGGAGAGTGGAAGGTATTACTCCATTTTCATGAAGCTATGGCCGTCCTAAAAGTATATGGCAGGAAGTCCTTACATCAATAACATAGAATAAAGTACTTACTTCCAATTCCCTAATTGTGAGGTTTAGACGAATCATACCAATAGCTCGTTGGCCTTATTGATTAAAACCTTGAATAGTTAAGCTATTGTGTGAGAGATCTTCAATAGAAATTCCCAAATTCTTTATGGTGGATTTTGGCATGATATTGACAATAGATCCTCTATTAATAAGAATACGGTTAACCTTTTGCTCCTGCATGAATCCAAAGACAAAAAGTGGCCTATTGTGAGGTTTTGATCCCAATAACAAGTTCTCATCCATAAAAGCAATGGCCGTACAACATGAAGTGGAGTGTTGCTCTTTAGTTTCGCAAGATATAGCATGCACTGTTTCAACTCTTTGATCAAAGAATCCAGTAGAAACATAATCTTTTAAAGTCACCTGAATCCTTTTGTAACCTACAAATGAATTTTCCTGCTTACTATTTGTAGCCTTTAGACTCTTCATCGTCCTTGGTTGAGGGCGTCTGGCCATAGACAGACCTTTAATGCTAATGGCCGAGATTGATTGACATATTATCTTCTTCTTCGTCGGTGTGTCACAAGAGTCCACTCACCGCTATCTTCAGTTTTCATGGTAGAACTTGTTTCCAGCTTAGTCACTTCATCAATGAATTGAGTCTCCACTAGCATTGGATCTAAGCTTTCAAACTAAATCATTGTTGATGCCCCCATAAGCAAAGATGAGAAAATACTATCTTTGCTTGCAACACATATGGTATCTGCTATAGTTATGGTACTAGGAAGGTTTGATCCAACAACGTCTTCCATATTAAAAATTATCTTTCCATCTCTTGCCAATGTCATTACCTTATCTTTGAAGACAAAACATTTCTCTATTGGATTCCTAACAACTTGATGATACTTGCAATATTTTGGATCACTTACCTTTCCAGCTTTTTCAGGATGTTTTGATTCTGGCAGTTCAATTGACTTTCTTGTCAATAATTCATCAAAAATATGAGAAACATCAGAATTTGAAAATGGATACTCCTTCTCCTGTATTTCTTTAAGTGTTTTCTTTCTTGTTGGGATGCGTTGATCTTCAATTTTCTCAACAACCTTTTGGTCACTTGTAGAAATTTTTATGGAGGCTGTTTTGACTACCATAGATTTCTTAGTAGCAGTTTTGCCATATTTTTCACTCTTCTTTGAATCTTTCTCTTTTCTTTTGGTCTTCAATAGGAATTCCAACCCTGCGATTAGCAATGCTAAGCTCCATGTCATGGGCACGAGTGGCTAATTCTTCAAATGTGCAAGGCTTGATTCCTTGAAGGATGTAAAGAAGTCCCCAAAGCATACCTTGAATACACATCTTTACTGCAAACACCTTTGAGAGTCTATCCTTGCAGTTTAGACTTAATGCATGCTAATGATTGATGTAGTCTAATACTGGCTTATCCTTTTATTATTTTGCATTGGTAAGTTAAATCATGCTCACAGTCTGGTGTATACTGTAAAAGTGATTCAAAACCTCTCTTTCCATTTGATCTCAACTATCAATAAATTCAAGCTCTAAGTCAATGTACCAGTCAAAGGTAATTCTTTTTTAATGATCGTACAAATTACTTCACAAGAAGATTACCATACATCCCTGCATTATTGCATATCTCTATGAAATGGGCCACATGCTATTTTAGATTTTCCTTCCCATCAAATTGTTGAAATTGTGGTGGTTGATATCCTATCAGCATTCTTCGCGAGTCAATCTTCTTTGTATAGGGCTTTGAATACACAATGGAACTTTGAGATGGTATGCCATATTGAGCCTTAATAATATTGGTGATCATGTCCTGCAATTGTTGAACAGGTAATGTAGCAATAGAAGTCGTAGAGTGATTGATCTTTGGATCAGTTTCTCACTTGTCAGGCATCCCCTCAACTTGTTTATGCACTATTGTATGGCCAAGGGAAGATTGATAATTGTAGCCAAATCCTCCAAGATTAGAGTATTCCTACGTGTTCATAAGTTGTGGGATTTGTTGATCTTTTTCTTCCATAATCTTTTGGAGATCAACTATAGCTTGAGCCATCTGAGCAAGTTGTTCATCCATTGTTGCCACTTTAGTCACTATAGCTGGTAGTTTAGCAAAAGACAATGCCTTAGGATTCATTTTCCTTGGACTTCCAGAGTAAGAATCATCAGATGGAATGAAATCAGTATTCTTACCTCCAATCATAGGTTGATCGACAGATTTAGCAGCAAGATCATCAGCATTAGCAACATCGTTTCTAGCCAAGGCGAGTTGGTTCCTCTTAGGTGCCATTGAGTGGTTGCAAATATCTTCAAAATTTGAATGGGAGAAAGAGATGAGGGGGAGATTCGGGTCCCACGGGGCGTGCCAGAAATTTGTTCACACAAATTTTGTTGTCTGCAATATTAAATCACAAGAAAAAAAATAATGGACAAATTAAATTTGTATTAAAGAATAATATGAGAATTATAATTTATCAGAGAAAAATATAAATTCCCTAGCAAAACTAATCCCATGATTCTTCTCCCAATATATATGATCCAAGGGCTTAAAGTTTGTTCTTAGATATATGATGTAGTATCATTTGACTTGGTAAAAGACACTATGGAATTTCTTTGAAACTCGAACCTTGACTTTGAGATCAAAGGACTTGATGACTTGATCCTTTGAAGAGGTATATGATCTTCACGGTAAAAATACATCGTCGCAGCAAAAAACTTGAAGATTTGAGTCTTTAACTTGAGAGTATGTGAATATGAGATTATGAGAATATCCACGAGAGTCTCTAATCATTCTTTTATATAGGTGCTTAGCAGGAGACTTCGAAATAATTTAAATACATTTGATAATTATCTCTTTGATTCATATTAAAAGATAATATCAAATGCTCTTGACCTGATTGGTCCACATACAAAAATATGCCACGTGCCCCAACTTGATTAACTTGAGATTGTCAGGCCACCAGATTCAATTTGATTGACATAATACACCTTCATCTTGACATTTATCAACATTTGATTTATAAATTAAATATTAGAATATTAATTAAAATTAACTATTTATTATTTAAAATTAAATTTAATAAACTCTAATATATAAATAAAAAATTTTAAATTAATAACTAATATATTATTTACACATGTCATTTTTTTTAATTGGCTAAAATATTAAGCAGTCTACAATTATTTCTATCTTTTGCATCAGATAGGTTAACAAATTTAAGTATAAATATATATATATATATATATATATATAGTAAATTTTAATGTAATTGTTATTCGTTTGAAATGTTCAAAATTCTCGAAGTAAACTTTTTTTTCATAAGATAGTTTTTCAACTTGCGAATAATATGACAGAAAACTGTTGATACTTAATTAATTCCAAACGGATAATTTGAAAAACATTGAGAATTATATGTATTTATTTGAGATCTTCCTCACGATTCCAAAATATGAAAAGAGATTATAATGTTTTAAAGTCTATTTATTATAAAATAGAGAATGTTTCAATAGTTTATTGGAATGTAATAGCTATTAACCTCAAGAAGGATTTTGTAAATTGGAAAAAGTTTAGAAGGCACTATAATATATATACATTCAAGTGCGTTTGCTTAGCCCAATTCCAAACTTTCCTTTTCGATTTGCCACTTAGTGATTAGAGATAAATTTTAGACTTGCCTAAATATATATCCTGTCATGTTTTTATTTTTATTTTTTGTTTTAGCTTTTTCAATATAGTTTATTTCCAGGAAAGGTCTTTTGGGAAAATAATAATATATTTGAATTGCTAGTTCAGAGATTTAAAAAAAAGAGATGGATTTTGAAAAATATTTTGGATATAATAATATTAAATATTTTAATATGATAATACTAAATATTATCATTCAGTTTATTATGGATCCCATTGTTTTTTATAAGATCAATATTATCAAATTATGCTGGAGTGAAAAATTATTATTAAGCTAGCGTGTCCCATTATTTCGAGAAGTTATAAAAAATCGTTCTCCAATTAGTTAATAGATTACATTGAAATAAAAACTATTAATAAATTCAGTATGGAATTCATTATCATGGAGGATACAAAGCAAAGTTATCATTTAATTCAATAGTGAACCTTAAGTTCTTTCAAATTTAAACGTGCTTCAGGTGTGAAAATGATGATTGTAAGTATGAGAAAGAGAAGGATGCTGTTTTTAGTGAAGCCGTAAGGAAAATCTATACGAGTACTGTTTACGTAGATGAGAGTTATAGTTACTCGACGCAGATGGGACTACTCAACCTATGAGGGGAGACTATAAATGCACATGGGATACGGAAACTGCATGCCCATAAGATGACGTACTATACATGCATGCATAAAAGGGCCTTCTCACACCAGCTTTCAGTATTTCAGTGCACAAGAGGGATTGGAACACAGTGGCCGCTTCCTTCTAATTCTTGAAAAAATCCGGAAAAATTTGCAACGTAACAACTTTTTTTTCTTTTTTTCATTTTTTGAAATAAACTATAAAATGAAAAAAATTGGTTTTAAAAGATAACCAATCAAAACCCTACCCTTGATTTTGTGCCTATTTTCTCACGTAGTATTCAGTTTAAGGTTTATCTAACAAGAGACCACACAAAAGCTGCAAAATTATGTTGGTGCATGTGACACATAGCAAAGCCCATTAACTCCAAAAGATAGCGGTCCTTATCGCAAGCCAATAGTACTATGTGGTAGTTATGATCTGTACAAGTTTTGAAATTATAGATCATGGAAGAGAAAATGTGAGGACTTTTTGATATAAAACTATGGAGCTCGCCTCAAATTTAGGGTCCAAAATTTCTTGGTCGGTGAACAGAGCCAAGATCCAATTATTATCTTGGTACTATTATTATTATTATTATTATCCTTAAATCATGGTTTCATTATGATGGAGGACTAGCATTGCCCCCGTCAAATCTAGACCAAATTGTAATTTATGTCTACTTATGACCATTTGATTGGTCTATGAAATACAATTTAGGGGAAGTTCGGTTCGGCTTACTTTGTTTCTTCTATCTTCTGAGATCATGATAGGATTTGACTTCATTGTTTGAAAATTTTGACAAACTTTTTGGATCTTATTGGGTTTTGCTGTATGTCATGGCTCATGCTCAAAAGATGGAGGACCAACACTGCCCGTCGCGTCTGGAACAAAGTGAAATTTATGTTTAACGTGATCATTTGATTGGTCTATGAAATCCTATTTAGGAGAAGCTCAGCTAGTTTTTTATATTTCTTCAGACATCATGATCTTGATTGTTTGAAAATTAAAAGTTTGGCTAAATTTTTTTTTTTAATTTTATCTATTTTTGTATTATAAAATCAATAATTTTCATTTAAATAGTAATCACGTTATTTGAAAAGTATATTCATGAGACTCATAATACTTTTGAATTAGAGTGAGACAATATTATAAAACATTTAAGTTATCTTTTAGTAATTTAAGAGTTGGAGTATAAGAAATTTTAGTTTTTATACTTGAATGTCAAATTCAATGGTGTATATTTTGCATTAGTGAATTTCTTTTGTGGAAAAACGAAAACTTTCGTGAATTGGACAGAATTTGTTCAATTTGGTAAACGTATGACTTTTTTTTTTTTTTTTATTAAGTGTAATTTTATCATTAGATTTATTCATGTGAAGTTTTTGATAAACTAAGTTCTGGGTCTTAATGGCTTCTGTTGCATGTCATGCTCGATAGATCGTAAATTTTATTAATTTTTTTTCCTGTTGAATTTATACTATGTCAAACTTTATTCCACAAAAATGCATTGGAAATATCTAGAAGAAATAATATCACGAAGGTTACAAAATACTAATAATTTTATATTAATATAATCTTAAAAATTTTGTTAAAATTTTGAAATTAAGATACAATCTCCATTTTTTTCAAAAAAAAAAAAAAAAAGAAGAAGAATTTGTAGAGTGTCAACATCTTTTTTCCAAAATTTATAAGCTTATTTTAACAAAGTTTTTCAATACTTTATGACAATTATAAACTTTTAATTATCTTGTGTAATATTTTAAACCCTATGATTTGATCACTCTTTGAAGGACTCTTTTTGAGCTTTTCATGCATGAACGGTTGAACCATCAATCGCATCATAGTCGGAAGCGCCTACAATTAGGTTAATTTTACTGTTTATAACAAATAAATCTTGTTTCTCGGAGTGATTAGTTATGCTAAATTCAGGTATCTGACCTTTTAGAACAACCCAAATACAATGTTCCTGATTTCAATTGGCCTCGTGTAAACTATGTTGGATTGCAACGTTGTTAACATGGAAAGGAGTCCCCACCATGTTAAGAGTTTCCACATATTTTGAAGATTAGATTATTGTTTCCACATAGACTATGTATCTACATAATATTCACGCACAAAATCTAGAACATATAAGTGTACACATTAATTCTTCATCTACATTGTTGGATCCTCTTCTGAACGACTTCTTCAGCAAATCATGCTATTAGTATATTTGTATTGAAAATATTGGAACCGACTAATAGTAGACAACAATGAATTGAATAGATTCTATAAAAAAAATTAGATATGTGCTAAAAAAATTACTATCAAATTAAATTTTTTAGCAAATATAACTTTTTTATTTAAATAACAAACAACAAAAGTTTTTAGCAATAAGTCCGCAATCTTGTTGACTGAAGTACAATAACCTAATTATGCATTCTGAATATAAAAATAATCATTAACTATCAATTAGTCATAGTGAAGGTTAGCTTAGAGATGGTAATGGGTTTGGGTAAATCAGGGACCCATCCTAGATGGAGCAAGTACCGAATTTTGATTTTAAAGACCCATCGGGTCCAGGACAGATTACGAGTTTAGATGAACCCACCCCAAACCTGGCTCATATAATACTAATTATATTAAAAATATATATAATCAATTTATGAATTTTGTATGTTTGTATTTTATGAGTTGCAAAATTTTGATTATCTATCCATTTTCATCTTTTTGCTAAAATAATTCAATTTCTATATGTGAAAAGAAGGCATATTATACATTGGTTCATAGAAAAATTTATGTATCAGTCTAGTAAGTCAATGCATTATCTACAATGTAAAATGGAAGAAATTGTGTTAAAGTTGAAACAAAATATTATTGGTACTTTAATGTTTGGCTAGAAAATTGTAAAATTTATACACTCAAGTGAAGAAAAAAAGGGGGGGAGGGGGGGTTAGGTGGGTCCAACCCGTCGGGTTTGGAGCCAAAGAGAAGGCGCGGCGGGATGGGGCGGGGAGGGTTTCAGGTCTCTCAAATGCCATGTGGGGCAGATCTTGAGTCCTACCAAACTTATCCCAGACCCGCCCCATTGCCATCCCTAGTTAGTTACGAGAGTATCTTCTTTGAGGTCAATTTCATAGCTAAATCAACTATGAATTCATTTTTCATGGCTAATGCTCTAATTTTTATTTTTTATTTTTATAGTGAGAGTCATCTCCTATTGATTATTTTTTTCATGGAAACTGTGCAAGATATAACACTAATAGTAGGAAAAAAAATAATAATTTGAAAACTATCATCAATGACATATATTAAATAAAAATAACTATTATTTGGTCTATAATAATATGTTTTAGATAATAATAATAATCTTCAATTTATTATAATATTATTAAATAACAAAAATATTTGTAATTGTTATTATTGACAATCAATGGTACGTGTATAGTGAAATTTACTGACAAAATTGCTACTATATATGATTTGTGACAAGATATTTATTATTATTATATGTGTCATTACTTGTCAATATCAATAATTTAAAAATAACTTTTATCACTATCAAATTTGCAAAATTATAATTATGATAAATTAAATTTTTTTATTATTTAATACATAATTAATGATAATTTTCGGATCGTAACTACTATTTTGTCATTAACTTTTGCAAGAAAAAAAATTTGGTGGAGAGCAATGGCATCAAAAATACAAGATTTTGGCCGGCAAATTGAAACCTTAATACATCTCATGCTTAGAATATTCTCAAAAGCCATTGTCTGAACTCTTAACAGTTTTCCATCCAAAAAAAAAAAAAAAAAAAAAGAGCTCTAACAGTTCAGTTTGTAAACCAGAAATGGCACTGGAACAAACAACAAATTAAGATCAATTCCCCAACAGGCCAATGCTAAGAAAATATGAAACAAGGTATCTTTCAGGTGGGATGTAAACATCTTTGTCAATAAACATGATTGAGCAATCATGTCCAGACACGTGTCCAATTCCCTTAGGGGGATTTGTACAATGTATACAGCAGTTGGGAGTGGAAACTGGGCAGTCGGAAGAAAATTGTGGTAACAATGGGATTTTCTAATTGCTTGTTCAGCAAAAGGTCCAAGAAATTGTGGGCCCAATTGTACTGTAGGGTTAGACAACAGGGGCCCCCAAGTGGGCCCCATTGATATTAATGCGGATGTAACCGCTGTGGTTTTGTGGCCCTTTATAACCAACCCCTGCACGCTTTGGTTTCCTTTTAAAGAGCCTCACTGACCTCCTTCAATCTTCCCCCCACAAACTCATTCTTGGCAGTAATATTGATATACTTATAAGTTGAAGCAATGTCATCAAATAGGAGAGCAAGAGTTTCAAGAGTCACAGAAGATGAGATTAATGATCTCATACTGAAGCTGCAAACTTTGTTGCCAGATTCTAGCTCAAGGTGCAACACAAGGGTAAGTTTTGCGTACGATTCATCTTGTTTGCCTTAATTGGACTTGATAAACATAATTGGCCACAAAAATGCAGTTCAAAATTCTCTAGTTTAATTAATATTTTATTTTTCATTTCGTTCAATAAATACATGTGAAAATTATTTAATATTTTCTTGAAAAACATTTATCATGAATTATATATATTTTGTATGTACTTACTGCGTGGAATAAGTAATGAAAAGTATCTATAAAAATAGAGGATTCAAAATCATACAAATGGAGCTTAAGGGCACATGCTGGTGCGGCCCTAGCTCTAAGCTCAATGAACCCATCTTGTTTATACATCCCATAAGCTTATTGAAATGTGATTTCAGTACACAAACAATTTAAGGTGCATAAAGAAATTAGAAAGAGACACATGGAGGCTGATACGATGAATAATTACAAGGACTTCTACAAAAGTGAGAAAAAATATTAGCACCAATTGGCCCCATTTCAAAGACTAGCAATTGTTTTTAGCAGAAAAAGTTGTAACTTTTACTTGCTAATAGGAATTTCCACACACTATGCATGCATGGTGCTAGGAGTCAGCATGACATGTGAAATTTTCCTATTGTTGATCATATTTACTTTTTAATTTAATGTTTTTTCCCTATGTTATGGCATAACCAGGTATCAGCATCAAAGGTTATGAAGGAGACAGTCAATTATATCAAGAAGCTGCATAAAGATGTGGATGATCTAAGTGAGAGACTATCTCAACTTCTGGCTTCTGGAGCACTCACTAGTACTGATGCAGATACTATCAGGACCCTTTTACAACAGTAGACCACCAGGTGATGGAGCAAGGAGAGGGCTAGCAGAGGCAATCAACCCACCTCAAGTTTATAGAAGACTATATTATATATATAATTTTATTAAAGTTAAAACTTAATCTTTTGAAATAATATAATTATCCGTTCATATTTTATAAAAGTTAGTCCCTGAGTCAAAATTTCTAGCTCCATTCCAAGCCGGTCCCGCCCCCCTGCCCACCAAAAAAAAGGGGTGGGGGGGGGGGG